>PVIH01013087.1:0-41004 GCA_004025045.1 Sigmodon hispidus
TAGTTAGAGCAGGAAAGTGAGGGGACACTACTCCATAAAAGGCCTCTCAGTGTGCATTGTGTGGCAGACAAATGGTGCTCAGGACCTTGAAGTACTGAGAAGAGCCAGAGAAAGGAAGTTTGCCTGAGGAGAGCTTGTGATATTTTTGGCAGTGATTTTTCTCATTACCTGTACTATGTGTTTGTGTCTCTGACGATGTTTACTGTGACTTGCAAAAGAATAGCTACTAAATTGGGATCTGATGAACTCTGCAGCTGGAGTGAGAACCGTGTCTCACAGAGGAATGAGATTTAGGATTCAAAATATTGTGTTCTCTTTGTGGTTACATTTTTGATGTTAGGATAAGGAAGGGGGGGAAAAAAAACACATTTCCCAGAGACTGAGGTGGCCTGGCTATGCCCACTGTGAGGGTGGAATGTGGGCTTCCCAGCTGTTGGTACAGATGAATTGTGTCCCCTTCCCCCCTCAGTTCATTTTAGAATTGTAAGTTGTTGCTGACTCCCCCCTCCCCATGATTCAGCTCCATGTCAGCAAATGGTTGGAGGTTCCACAGCAGACATTTGCTATTAAACTGTAGGGCATTTTAATTGGTTTTCAAGATCACTTACTTTTTGGGTTGTCTCTGGTAAAGAGTCTGTAGACTCCATAAAACTTGCCTCCCTACACTCAAGGGTTGCTTTCAGCAAACTATGATCCACTCACCCTTGCTAAGAGCTGGGGCCATATACTGTGACATGGTTTCACCCTGGAAGGGAATGATACATGCTTTTTTCAGGAGGATGCATGTAGCCTTCTGAATGGAAGATGCTGGAGCTAAATTCTACTCTTTGGAAAGTAATTAAGTGTAGAATAATTAGCAGAGATAGGTCCTGGAAAGACTCATTGCTAATTAGCATACCAGGAGTAAGTATTCTTGGCACATTATTTTCCCTTTTTAAGGGGTTGAGTGGACTAGCCCATGACTTTTGCCAAGCCCAAATATCTCCTTTGTCATGTTCTGTATTTATTTCAAGAGATGAGGATTGCTGGACATGGTGGCATACCTTTAATCCCAGCTCTCAGAGGATAGAGACAGGCAGATCTCTGTGAGTTTAAGGCCAGTCAGGGCTACATATTTTTTCAATTAAAAAAATAAAATAGAGCAATGCGCAGGAAGCAGTGGTACAAATTTGGACCTGCACTGAGGCCTCCTCCCACTTATACCACATATGATATCTACATTGTATTTACTATATTGTGTTGTTTAATAAAGTGGGAAGGTTGTTTAAACATGTGTGTTCTGCGGCCCCAGTGAGATCTGGAGATGAGAAGCATTTTCTAAAACAAGCTACCAATGGTAATAAACACTGCTTTATTCAGTCGGGCATCTGAAAACTGACTGTAGAGGCACTTTCTTCATTCTTCCATGTCACCAGACTTTTGAAACTGTGACAAACACCTGAGAAAAGTCACTTAGAATAGGAAAGATTTATGTTTGCTCATGGTTTCTGTCTTTGATCACTGGCCCTGGTGTTTAGGTATTATGATGTTAAGGCATCACCCAAATGACCTAGTTTCTCCAATAGGCCTCATTCTCATCCCCACCCCACCAACACCAGGAAATAATGAAATAACAAGAGATTAATCTATCGATTAAAAATCAGTTCTCAATATTTCTGTTCATCAGCTGTTTTCCAAATCCTCAATTAAATTTTCTTTTTTAAACAGAGTTTCACTGAATAACCCAGGTTGGCCTGGAAATCCCTATTGTAGGCCAGGATGGCCTCAAACTCACACAGAATTGCCTACTTCTGCCTCCCCAGTGATGGGATTAAAGGTATGCACTACCACACTTAGCTTTACTTCTCTTTTGAGCAGAGAGTTCCTTTCCAAACCACTTGGTAAACTTGGGTGAAAAATTAGGTTTTATTATAGTTGAGAGGTTGGAAGTCAATTTTACTACCCATGCTCTCCTTCCCTCTATTTATATAAGACGAAGAAACAACTTTCCATGGGAAATTTGATGGCCAGAGTCTCAGTGTTACATTGCTCTACTTCTTTCTCCACTCACGGGGCTCCTGGGCTGCATCTGGGTGCACAGTAAGGCAGGGCATGCCAACTATCCTTCACACTCTGCCTACTTAGCCATCAGAATGAGCAGGGTCTGCCTTGCCCTTCCCCTCAACACTGAGATGTTGCTTTCCTGGTTGCCCATTCTGACTTACCAGGGTTTCCCTTGTGACTTTCTTCTGAGGATCACCATTTTGTCTGTTTTCCAATATGTTTGTGCAGAGGCATGGGGGGAGGTGTGCTCTTTGTTTAAAAAAAATTTGTCTGTAAAAAGCAAAATATTTCATGTCTTATCTTATGTGCAGAATGTAAGTTAAATATATCAAATCTATTCATACACATATGTGTGACTAGAAAGCAGGAGGTGGACTCTGGGCAGGGAGACAGGCAATGACAAAGAGGGGAGGGAAGGGAATAGAAGAAGGCAAACAGATAGGCATGTAGGGAAATGTAATGAAAGTAGAAATGAACATGATGTGTAAGTGAGTAAAACTGTTTTTTTTTTTTTTTTTTAAAATGTGGAATTGACTACCTTAAGCTTAGAATGTGCTTACTTAGCCATGAATGAGTATCCAGGAAGATGAGAGATGGCACTGAGATATGTACAATTAAAAACAAAACAAACCCAAAAACTGGGGCTGCAGAGATGGCTCTCCAGGTAACAGCATTGGCTGCTCTTTGAGAGAACTTGGATTCCATTCCCAACACTCACATGGCAGTTAACATCTATCTGTCACTTTAGTTTCAGGGCTTCTGGCATCCCCACACAGAAATGCATGCAGTCAAAATGCAAATGAACATTAGAAAAATGAAAAACAAAAGAAAGTTTATTAAACAATGATACGGCTTTGTTGAAATTACTAGCATCCCCAATCTGTAGGAAGTAGTCTAAAGAACTATGCCCATATTCCCCCAAAATAGATTATAGATGTTTGCCTTTGTTTAGAGTGTTGGTTATGAGTTGTTGGAGATAATGGTCTGGAAAGAAGCTATAAAAGGAGATTAGATTGGGGGGTTCATGTTTTAAAAAGGAGATGTGGAAGAACGCTCTTGTATACTGTAAATATTTGTCACTTGTATTGATTTAATAAAACACTGATTAGTCAGAAGGCAGGCAGGAAGTATAGATGGGGCTACCAGACAAAGAGCACTCTGGGAAGAGGAAAAAGAGAATGGGTCACCTGTTAGACTCAGAGAAGCAAGATGAGAATGCTGCACTGAGCAAAGATACCAGCCACGTGGCTAAATATAGGTAAGAATTATGGGTTAATCTAAGTGAAGGAGCTAGTCAATAATATGCCTGAGCCATAGGCCAAACAGTTTATAAGCCTTTGTGTAATTATTTGAGACTATTATTTAATGACTATGGGACTGGGGCTGGTGAGACAGGAAAAATTCTGACTACAGATGAGACCTAGTATTTTAAATATACATATATATATATATGTGTGTGTGTATGTGTATATATATATATGTATATATCCACAGAATCTCACATAAGAAAGTATCATAGGCAGGTAGATAAATAGGAATTATTGAGAGAAAATTTACTAATCAGAAGTTGAAAGTGAACGTTGTTAGTCGTAAGATATTAGACTATTTTGTTTTAGCAATATGCTGTCCTTGTACGCTTATTATATTTATTAAAACTTAAAAATATTTGGAAAACAGTTCATGAGAAAGAAAACTGAAGGCCATAGCTGGAGACTGAGTAGGTACAAAGTGTAAGGTGGTCCTGTTTAGTGAATGCAAGTTTCAGTTTGGGAGGATAAGTATGTCCTGGGGTGGGTTGTGTTGATGGCCTCAGAACAATATGAATTTATTTAGCATCACCAAAGTATGCACTCAAAATGTCTGAAACAGTACTTTACAAATGTGATTGTGCTGCAGTAAAAAACACCCCCCAAAACAGGACTAAGAAAGAAAATGAGTAGTATTTGAATCATCTAGAAGAGGCTTGAGGTTACATCAACCAGAAAGGCTGATGTTTGAAAATATAGGCATAATCTTATTGAAATAACTGTTGGGACACAGTTCTCCAGAAAGCAATGAGGGGAATTTTAGCAGCTTGGCATTTGTAGAGAACTCAATGGGAAGTAAAATACATGTGCAGAACATGATAGAAGGCCTTTATTTAAAGTGTGGTTGAAGGCCACTGAGTCATTGGATAGTTGAAGTATTTGTGGCTTGAGTAATGGGCTCGCCAACAATCCTGGAATCAGACAGACTCTTTTTGCCTTGGAAGAAAAAAGCAGAAAGAATAGACCAAGTGACTTCTTTGCTATTTTATGTTGCATATCATTTTCAACAATTACATGGACCAACATCAGATTCTTCAAGTGAGGAAGGAATGTTATGTTTCCTTAACCTTAACTGTCTGTGATAGTCCAAACAAGAAGGAGTTCCCATCTGGGTCACAAGGCAGGACAGAGGCAGCTAAATTAGGAATGTGGTTTTGTTCCCAGTCTGTGATGGATGTCTCATGGATGGGGTCAATGCCACATCTGATCTCATCCTGTGAAGACATTCTTTAGCCATCCAGGCAAAATATATAGATTCAAGAGTGAAGCAACTTGATTGATTCTACTAAGCATATAAAGGTCACCTTAAATAACTCTGATGGGTTATTATTTTTCTTTCCAAGGTGCCATTTTTTTCAGCATGTTTTCTGGCTAGGATGTCATTTAAAACATATGAAGTGCTTATAACAGTGCTGGGTGTGCAGGAGGAAACCTATAAAGCTAGCTATTATAACTATTAACTGTTGCCTCTTTTAAAGATGTGCCCCAAACAGTGACAGTGAGAGCTGGGATGGTGACTATGTTGCTCATGAACTAGTAACCATTTATTATTTGTACCAGTGAGCTTAAAATTCATGGCTGCTCTAAACACGTCTAACAGGAAACACCGCTTTGGTTATAATCCCCTGGTTTATTGATTCATCAAGTGTCAGGTTTTGTAGAAATCAAGGTTTTGTGTGGTAGGCATGGTTCTTGATCCTATGGTACTCAGCCCTGTGAATGAAATGCATGAAGTGATTATTATGCAGTGTGAAAATGCAAGGGTGAAGATAGGTATAAGACATGACTGCGATGTAATGGGGGATGGAGGGGGACACACAGTTTAAAGGAAGAACAAAGAAGGAGTCAAAAGTCACCCTCCTTGAAAGAAATAATCCTAGAAAACACTAGCTGCATTATTTAAAATAAAAATTAATTTTAAAAAATCTGTGTTTGGACTGGAGATAGAGCTCAGAGGGTAGAGTGCTCTCACAGTGCATAAATGCCTCGGTTTTGATCCCTAGCACCACATAAATGGGAAATGATGGCACATGTCATCCATGGCTACACAGCAAGTTTTCTGCTAGCCTAGATTACATGAGAGCCTTGCTTCAAAAAGTAATCATAGGCCCTTAGCCTTTCCGTTGAGCCAGAACCAGGCTATGGACCCAGGTTCGTTGGAACCTGTATGTAACCTGTATATAACAATACAATCCTCATGCATGTTAAAAAAAAAGTAATTATAAAAATAAACAAATAAATCTGTGGTCTGTGTCACTAAAAGATGAAGCTTTCTCTTGATGTAATCAAAATACTATGATTAATCCCAAAGCAAACAATAAAAGTTGTTTAATAGTTATCAAATATGGACTCAGTTTTCAGTGGGCTCACGTGGGTCCTGTGTGGTTTGCTAACTTTATTTGAAGCTGAATGAATATGGCATCATGCCTGGTGATGGATTTAAATGACTCTTTACTGGACCTTAATCTCTGAAGATTTCTTTTTCATCTTTAAAAAAATACCGTGTATTTTATTTGCTGAGGTAACTCGACTGCTTTCCTTATATCGATTTTCATAGATGGGTTTTGTTGGTTTTTGTCTTTGTAGTTTCATATAACATTGTATTTTAGATTTAGTTAGATATAAAAGCTTGTGCAGCGATACTGATCGAGTGCTTCCCTAACATGCTGGGTTCTGGGTTCAATCCTCAGTGCTAGCAGAGGACAACGCTTAACAGAGTCAAGTTCAAGTCTAGATGATGTAGTTCACTTCCATCAGGAGGTAAAAGGTGTCTGGAATATCTGTTTGCCTCTACTGGTAAAATTCAATTCACGGATCCATTTCATCACAAATGTCATAGTCCAGTCTTCCTGCTCCTCTTCCTTTTCTACCAGCCTTTTGAGTCAAGGGCTCCAGTAGCTCAGTCTGCCTTTGGACTCACTATGTTGCTAAGGGTAACCTTCAACTCAGATTAATTATTGTCCAAACCTCTCAAGTGCTAGGATGGCAAGCATGTGCTCTTGTATCCTGCTAGCTTTCTTTAGAGAAATTTTATAAAGAGAAACTGCTTTTTTATTAGCTACATGCTTTCTTAACTTCAGTCTTGGTTAGGGTGTCTACTGCTCTAAAAAGAAACCACGACTAAGGCATCCTGTAAGAGGAAGCATCTAATTGGGGACTGGCTTGCAGTTTAGAGGGTTAATCTATGACCCTTATGGTGGGTCAGCAGGCAGGCAGGCAGGCATGGTCCTGGAGCAATAGCTGAGAGATTTCATCTTATCAGAGAGAGAGAGAGAGAGAGAGAGAGAGAGAGAGAGAGAGAGAGAGAGAGACTGGTGTGGGCTTTTGGACTCAAAGTCTACCCATAGTGTCACACTTCCTTTAACAAGGCCATACCTCTTACATCTTTCTAAGTGGTTTCCTATTTGGGAACTAAATATTCAAATCTGTGAGCTTACAGGAACCAATTCTCATTTAAACCACCCCAGTAATAGTCAGTACCTCTAGGAAAGCCACAATCAGACCCAGACTGAGAATATATGGTTACAGTGGCCTCATGGTACTGTAGGACCTACAGTCTTTAAGGCCAAAAATCCTATTCCAGTACAATTTTCCTGGAAGAGGGGAAATGCATGTCTATAAATACCACCTGTCACAGAAAGAGGACATTTCTGATACAGCACAGCTTTCAAAACAGGTTTTCAGTCCCCCAAGCTTTTAGAAAAAAATTTTTTTTACAGCAATTACCCAAGATAATCTTACTAAACCAGAATCCTAGACTACATCTGATACTATTTTGGTTTTTAGTGACCTACTTACTTCAAGGCATAATTTACAACTGAGGCCTCTTGCCTTGGCAAGATGTTTTGATTGTTCACTTAAAATTAAGAGCAACAGAATAAAACTAAAGAGAACAGTAAAATATCCCAGCCCAACAAAGCCCTAGAGCCCTCCCCATTTTATTCACAAATATTAAGTACATCTGTCAACAATTAAAATAATTAAAAAATTAAACCACTATTAAGACAGCTTTGTATTTCAGGGCTATCATGTGTATAGAGATTGTTCTTCCTAAAAGGCATAGAATTTTTTTTTTCATTGTATGCAGGATGAAAAAAAATCTCTTTCTCTCTTTCACACACACACATATACACACTGACTCTCTAGAAGTATTGCATTTTAGGAATTTTTTAGAAGTCTCCTTGAAATTCATTCCTAAGCACCATCAGCTGTTTGCATCTGGCTGGTGGTATTAATGTTACTGGGTTCAGAAATGAGAGTCGCCGAGCTGCTGCTGAGTGGACTTGTCTTTGACCTCAGTTCCTCATTCTCACCAATGAGATCTGATCACTCTAGATCCTGACCAGCTTTCCTCTTGCCCTCTGCCTCTACATCACTTCAATCCTTTGTCTCCAATTACATTAGATTCATTGAGGGTTTCCCCTTTTAATGCTTCCACAATTTCTTAATATCTACAAAGAGTGAATTGATTCCCACCCCCGGAATATGCCAGCAGGAAGCAGCGGGCGTGTGTACTGGACCAGTCCCAATGGGAAGAACGAGCCAACAAGGGGAATATTGTCCTCTTTTCCACTCCTAAGTTTTATTTTTTAGCACATCTTTTTTTATTATAGGATTTAGTTTGACCTCAACACAAAACAACTATATATTGCTTTTAACGGTGAACTTGAATGTAATGTGAAGGCATCAGATTGGTGGTTTTTTTGTGGCTGTGTAATACAATCATCTCCATGGAGTCAGTCTAGGCCCTTGCTTCTCTTACTCTGACAGAAATACTTTGCTGGAGCTATTATGATGTCTTTTATTTTTAAACCAGTAGAAAACAGAAGCATTAGAGAGCTCAGAAATAAGAAGAAAATATACTGTTTAAATGGCAGAGTACCCTTCTCACACTGGTCTAGAATGAAGTTTTGAGGGATTTTTCCCCCCAGTTTTACCTCAACAGAGATAGATTAACTAGGCTTTCCAAGTAGGCTTTTATGAAGAACACATACACACACAGGGAATTGCTCTGGAATACAATGTTAAACTTTTTTTTTTTTTTTGCACCTGTAGCTCAAGCAGTTACAAAGCATTGTTAAATAATGTACACACCGGTAATTCAAGCTGCAGCTGTGTTCAATTTCACAAACCCTAAGGGTAAAGCCTACTCTAATCCTTTCTTTGCCCACATTTTCTTCAAAGGTTAGACCCGAGAGAGTGTTTTCACTCAGGACTGATGAGTTGCCTTAAAGCTGACAGATACCCTAGGAAAGCATCCATAGCCTAATAAGACCCTTCCAGTGTTTGTTCCTTAGCATACAAAAATAGGCTTGCATACATACTCTTCTGAGTAAACATGCCACAAGAACCTAGGTGGGTGTGTAGAGCAGAAGGTTCTATTCTTTCCAAAGGACAGGGCTTCAAGGCACACCTGTTATAGTGAGTTTTCAAACTGAACACTAATTATGAGCTGCATATCTTGATGTCTTAGTCTGCTAGAGGTACTCTCACAAAACACTGTAAACTAGATGGCTTATTGAGCAAGAATTGATTTCTTTTAGTTCTGGAAGCTGGGTGTTTAAAATCAAGGTATTGACAGGTTAGGTATCTGATGAACACCCTTTCTTCATGGATTAGGCCTTGTAAGGGCATGGCTGTTCAGTGGGAGGCACAAGGTAGTTGTCAGATGTCCTTTATAGGCACTAATTGCATCCAAGCAGGTGCATCTTTCCCTCAAGATTTTCAACCCTCAAAGGCCCAGACTCAAAAACGACAACTTTGGGAGTTGATGTTTCAGCATGTCAGTTTTGAAGGGTACACATATTTGGGTCAGAGTACTTGGCTCATGAAAGCAGGAGGACAAACATTTTCCTCTACTTCTGCTATAAATCAGTGATTCTCAACCTTCCTAATGCTGCAGACCTTTAATATAGTTTATGTTGTGGTGGCCCCCAACCATGAAATTATTTCATTGCTACTTTATAATTATATTTTTGTTGCTGTTATGAATCATAATGTAAATATCTGATGTACAAGACATCCACTATGTAACCCAAAGGGATCATGACCCACAGGTTGAGAACCATTGCCATAGATTCCCCATGACACATTCCATAAGATCAGGCTCGCAAGCTACTACTGGTGACCCCACGGCAGTGCCAAGAGGCGTGAGAGTTTGCTGCTCACCCACTGGGGCTTTCTGGGGAGAACAGAGCTGATCCCATGGCAACTGCAGTAGGTTGAAGTAGCAGGGAAATAGGACTGGCCAAGGTGAGATTCCTTGAGTGTCCCAGAGCTTGTGTTGTTTGGTTTAAAGGAGGGAGTACTTGAGATATCTTATCACTTGACCAGAGAAGGCAAGTGGCCTCATGGGATTGGAAAACTGTTAGCAGTCAAACCTCAAAATAAAGTTTTAACCTGTGGACTTGAGACACTCAGGAGGGCAGGAAGTAAATATTCTTTGACTACTGCTCAATGCTGCTGAGAAACAGAGGCTTTTAAAAAACTATTTGCACTTCCTTTCTGGGCTTTGAGCATCAATTAAACCATCCAGTCATTATCTAAGCTCAAATGGTCCTTCCAGTAGCTGGAATAAAAATTATATCTAGTGCCTAATTAGATTTATTGTTTTAAGCATAATATTGAGAATTTCCCTCTATTCTACCCATTTCCCTTTGCTAATTACATCTTACTTTAGTATGCTAATAACTATAAAAATTAACCAATATTAATGCTATATTATTAGCTAAAATTTTGATTCTAATTATATCTCTTTAGCTTTTATCTAGATACTGCAGTCCATCTAGCCCTCATGACTTCTTAGGCTCCTCAGACTTTCTTTGTGTTGACTATGACAGTTTCAAGAAGTGCCGCCGTCAACTGTTCGGTAGACTGTCCCTGCACTCGGATTTGCCTGATAATTTTCTCTTGATTAGACCGTGTTGTGGGGTTGTTAGCGGGGGAACACAGCAGTCGAGGACCACTTCCATCAAAGGGACATACCATCTGCATGACTTCTCTGCTGGAGTTAGGTTTATTATATGCTTGAGGCAGTGTTTCTTAGTCTCGGGAAGTGACATATGGCTAGATGGGAAAGACATGGATCTCTATGTAGAAATGTTATGATCTCCTTCCGTAGTGTACTGTCTTGTCATTATTTGTAACCTTAACTTAAGGGATGGGAAGTTATATACTCCTACCTTACGAGGAAGATGCATACATAAATTATTTGAAATCATTTGCCTAGGACACTTGCCTATTTCCTTCCTCCCTACTCTCTCTCTCTTTATTAATTGCTTTTTTGTTACCATGTTGAAAGAGCGCAACCAAAATCAACTTATAGGAGAAAATATTTTCGCTTACAGTTCTAGAGAGGATACAAGCCATCATGGTGCGAAGGCATGGCAACGGGAACATGAGCTTAACCTGACAATCAGGAAGCAAATAGATCCCATTTCATTCACACACAGGAAACAGTGAGGAAGTAGGGCCAGGCTATAAAACTCTCAAAGCTTGTGCCTACTGATGTGGTTTCTCGAGCAAGATTCTACACCTTCTCAGAGGGCACCATGTAGTGGGATTATGTTCTGATACATTGAGAATATTTGTCTCACCTCCTGGTTTAATAAAAAGGCTGATTGGCCAGAAGGAAGTGTGTGCTCATACCTTTATTGGGTATAAGTAATAGAGGGATGAAAGCTGCTAAAGAAAGAATGCCCAGGGGGTCTGGAGAGCACTTACAGCTCTTGCAGAGGACCTAGATTTTGTTCTCAGCTTCCACATGGAGGTTCCAGGAACAGCAGTTCCAGAGGATCTGGCATGCTCTTCTGCCCTCCCCACACATGTGTGAGGTGTTGTCCCCAGACTCCTGAATGCATGAGATATCCTCTCAAACTCCTGCAGACATGTAGAGTCCTATTCAGACTCGTGAATATATGTGGTGCCTTCCCTAGACTCCTGCATGCATGTGGTATAAACTCATGTAGGCAAACACACATACATATAAATATGTAAAAAGAAAAAATACTGAGGAATTTTGAGACCTATGCATTAAAATTGTCAATATCAAAAGTATTTACTAGCAGTATAAAATGATAATGGTAAATAATTGAAGAAAGATTCAGAATTAAGTTATGAGTTAAGGATACTTATGGACTGGAAATGTGTGTTGAAATCTGAGGACTGTGCTGAGTGGCCCCCAGCTGTAGGAGAGCTACCCCTCTCTATTGAAGAGCTGGCTTCACCGCTCCCCACAGGCATGGGAGAGCTCACTGAGGTGGGTAGTCACAGCTACCACTCAGGCACACACATCCAGGGCTCTGAGTTGGCCCACCCCAACATCTACCTCATCTACGACCTGCTGGAACACATGAAGGGATTGGTCCTGGGGATTGGTCCATGGAGCCACGGAGTCTCCTTGATACAGGGCAACAGCAGAATATCTGAGAGGAGTTCCGAAGAGGATCCAGTACTGATCATGTAGCAGAAGACAGAGGCCTTGAACCAGACCAACAATTCAATACACAAGGAACATTTGCAATAAAGCTGTTTGGGGAAAAAGGTGTACTATGTGACATTGCAGCTTCCAATGACACTAAGACAAAAGAAGAGGTGATGGAGAAGCAGGAGAACCAGAGAAGCAAAGTGTTCTTTGTTTGTTTGCTTTTATTTTGCTTTCTTGTTGTTGTTTTTGTAATTAATATTTTTATTTTTAAATTTTTTCTGGGGGGAAGATATTACAAGGATGAAGGGCAGATATGGAGGACCTGGGAGATGAGTGGGGTTGGAATACATAATGTAAAATTCCCAAAGAATTAAAAAAAATTTATGTTAAAAGAAAATATATAATCAAAATAAAAATAATCATAGGCTTAATTGAATATTCTGGAACCCAGTGTAATGGGTTCTATTCTGGAACCTCTAGAAATGATTTTGTATTAAAAATAAATACTTCCTTATTATATTAAAGAGCATTTCTATTTTACAGACATTTCCCCACTAGGAACATTTGTTTTTAGGATCAGCACTTAAGCTTGTACCATTAGTGACAGTAATGTATCCTGGATTAATGAGGAAGTAATATTTTAGAAAGGATAATGCTAGTAAACAGACCAGACATAGTGTAAGTTCATTTTTAGTTATATCAAGTATGGAAATTAGACATTCTTAATTGATGAATAACATGCTTGCAAAAGTGATGCAGAGTTCCAAGCTCCATATGTCTTCCACATGTAGCATCCGTGGTCCTTATGCTTAGCCCTATCAAGATGGCCGACTGAGAAGGAGTGGGATAAACACACACAGTTTTTTTTACCACGCTACCGAGGATGCGGCATACACCATTCCTTCCCACACTCTGTGCCAAGCTCCAGTCTCTGAGCCATGAGGGAGGCTAGGAATATAGTTTCCAGTTACCACCTGCTTCCAAGCTTCAGAATTATACAATGAGAGGGACCTAGATTTAGATAAACAACTACCCATTTCCTCAAAGATGGATAGTCAGGATTTACTTGTTTAAGGTTTTTTTTTTTTTTTTATGTGTGTGAGTGTTCACCTGTACATATGTAAGTGTTAAAAGAAAAAGAAAACATGAGATCAAAAAAAAATCATGGGCTTTATTCAACATTTAGGAACCCAAATGGACTCTCTGAAAATGACAGAGTGGTGTTATATTAAAAATAATACAAAATGTGTGCATCTGGTACCTGTGGAGACCTTAAGGCGGCATCTGATTTCCTGGAACTGTAGTTACAAACGGTTGTGAACTACCCTGTAGGTGCTGGAAACAACCCTGAGTCCTTTGGCAGTCCAGCCCTCATATTTAGAATTTGAATGTGTGACTTTGTTACTAGAAATTTTGGGGAGTCCTGGCAAAATCATCATATGTTCTTAGAACTGCTTTTTAAGGTCCAGTCTACTGATTAAGTACAGTTAACTTTTTTGAGTAATATCTCTCCTGAATTGCCTATAAACTCTGACTATATTTATAGCAGAGGCAGCATTTAAAAATGTAATAATGACAAGATATGTCTTCTAGACTTTTATAACATCACTATTTTATTTATGTGTTTTTCAAATTTAGTTTTGATAAATTTATTGTTAGTAACTTTTATTCCATTTCTATAAAATATTTATAAAAACTGGTTTCATTGAAAAAAAACCCTATCATCTTGTTTCCAAACTCATATTTTATTGGTTTCCATACTTAATTGTTTTAATTAAATCTGTAGTAGTTAATTGATTTAATTAAATCTGTAGTAAAGATAATAAATCCAACTTAGATAAAAAGATCTGTGAGTAAACACAACTGGCTTTTATAAGCATTGGGTTCCCTGGCTCCATCTGAAATCAAATTTAACAGCACTGAGGAGCTTATCAGTTAGCTGTGGTTTTTGGTAGATCAGAGGGAAGCCTACTTGGTTCAAATTGTTAGGATGCTGTGGATCTTGGTCAATGTGCTTTACAGATGTATTAAATATGTTGCTTAACCTAAGAGGATTAAATAGGGTTCTACCAAGAGAACATGCATTCTCTTTTGTAGTTTGTAAAGCTGGTTATGGATTCCAGGTTCAAAATACAGAATCATTGTACTATCATTACAGCATAAGTAGCTGCTAATAAAGTCTATATATGTAGCTTGAGACACTTGACATATTGCTAAGCACCATATATTTACCTCAATGTAAATGAAGTGCATGAAAGCCCTTAAGCTATTGTGATCATACACTGTGGTGCATAGACATTCTTTTATAAATGTGTCTTTAACTGTTCACATCCAGCTTTATTCTGAACATCTTATTTAAATTGGCTTGTTGAGGTGGCCTCACTGTCAGGAATTTCCTTGAAAAGTATAAATGTTTTTGAGAAACAGGGAGTGCAGAAAATAGAGTACCTCAAATACAAACCTATTCTCTATTTCTTAATAGAGCTGAGGACTGAGCCTGAATAAGTGATTGCTGGTATTAAATAAAAACAATAGGGAGTTTTTGAGAACTTATCATTGTCCAGTACTGTGAGAGCTTCTAGGGAATACAAAGTAATGTTGATGAGTCATGGGTTTGTTAGTAAATATTTATGTGAATACTATTGGACTGGAGTTTAGGTCTGGAAAACATCTAGCTGCAGTTAGTTTTAAAACAGAAGGCTTAAAAGAAATAAGAATGAAGAAAGTAACTCCAGATGTAGGGTTATGGAAGACTTTCAGGAGGCTACACGTGGGCTGGGCCTCAGAGAGATAGGAGCTGATACCAGAGGCATGGAGTATGTGTTTCCTTAAGAGACACTTGTGTGGTTGAGCAACTGTTTGCATTGTAGGGTAATCAGGGCATAGGGTCAAATACTTCAGTTTCTTATTCATTTGTTTCCCCCTACAGATCTCATAATATGAGACATTTCTTTCCAGCATAGATGTATATAATGTCTTGGGACCTAGCTGCCTAGGAATTTCTTTGGGCTACAGTGTGTCAATCAAAAATGTGTCAAGTAAGTGGCTTCAAGTGGCCATGTCTTTCACTGAGAATCCAGAATGTTTTGTAAGAACACGGTAATTGAGGGCTTGGAGACAACCTTTATCACCTAGTAATGTTTATAGAGTTAAATTTGTTGCTCTAAAACTACACAGAAACAAAATGCTGACAATTTGGGAAGTTGTTTTTGAGCAGTGAATGTAGATTGGTTATGGGATTCCTAGGCACATCCAGGCTGTTTTGCTAAACATTGCACAGTTAAGTTTCTTCACTATGGACTATGAACAGCTTTATAATTTGGGATTCAACAATGGACAGGGTTCTATTGAGTCAAAAAGTCAAGACCTCTGCAAGTTCTTCCAGTGTAGGATGGACACTAAGCAACTTCTTTGTTTGAAACATGTTTTTTTTTTTTTTTAATGTCCTCTTAGCAATGATTAGGGCAATGGCAATTATAGTAATAGCTAAACCCCTTATTAATATGGACTGAACTGAGTTGTTTTACATCAATTAAGTTATTGTCCTCATTTTATATGTGGATAACCTGAGACTTAATGAATTTTTAAGTTCAATTAAGTTTATACATTTAGCCTGCTGTTGAGTTTATAGACATTTTCAATGAGTATATATATATATATATATATATATACACACACACACACATATACATGTTTGTATGTATGACCCCATTGTTCCCATAGTATTAACTAAATACTACTAGGCATGATTTCAGAGTAACATTTTGTGTAGGTAAAGAAGCTTGTAGATAGACTTTATAATAGATATTCTTTGAAGAGTGATTACCAGGTGATTCATTTGATGTGTAGCTGTTACTGTTTTAGGTAGAAAAGCAGTATGCATACCTACACCCAAATATGTAGTAGCACAAATTTGTTTTGTAAGAAAAGAAGACTCTGAACCAAATAGTAGGGGAAGGCTAAAATATCAGAGAGAGGAAGCACCACAGTCAGTTCTCACCCAGCTGTCTTGCAATTTCTTCAGCCTCGCTCCTGGTTGCTTCTGCCTCAGCTGGGTTTCTACAAGCCCTTATACACCCTATCCCATAAAGGCATGTAGCCTTGAACTCACAGAAACAGAAGAAGTTCTGTCTCTGGAGTTATGGGATTAAGGGTGTAGGTCACCACTCCCGGCTTTCCCTGTGCTGGGATTAAAGGTGTGAGTGATTGACTCTCAGCTGTTTATCCTTGTACTCAAGGATCAAGGATTTCCTGAACTGTCTGCCTAGGAGTTGACTGTGTGCTGCCTCTGATATTTCAGGATTTATTAAATATCTAACAAATATCCACACAAGTATGTGTTTGTTCAGCCAGAGTCTCATTCTGTAGCCCAGGATGGCCTGAAACTCATTGTATAACTGAGGCTGGCCTTGAATTAGTAGCAAATCTGCTAGCTTTAAACTTCATAAGTGCTAGGGTTACAGATGTGGGTCACCATGCCTGGTTCAAATGAATATATGCTAAGAGTTGGAAAGAGAAGGAGCAGAGCACATGCTGGTTATTTATACAAAAGTACTCATACTTTTAGGGGCAAAACAATCCTTTCCCACAGTCTAAGGTGGGCATTTGGTCACACTGAGCTATGACAAACTATGGCAGTGGAGAAAAATCCCCACCCTTGAGGAAGCTTGCTGGTCATAACATCCTTGTGCACTCCAGGGTGCAGACAGAGTTACAGTCTTCCCCCCCTCCCCTGCCGGGCTGGCACAGGACTCTCTTGTTGCTCATTTTCCACTGTTTGTCATCATCCACAGGACCATTTTTAAATACAAAGAAAACAAGTCTGGCTGACTTAAGATAAACAAATATTCATGTTAACAATTTTTAGTGTTTTTGAAATGTGTGTACACCATCAACTAACTGCTTTGTCTACAAATGGGAGGATGGTCTTCCTGAATAGTTTAGAAGGAGAACGTAAGGGAGTCAGAAATGACAACTAAAACATATAACTACCAAGGATTCAATAGAAATTGGCTTAGTTATTCATTGATTCACACACCCACTCTTGCAGCACTAAAGCTGGACACTATGCTCACTGCTAGAGATGGGCTCAGAGCTCCTGGTCTCTGCCCTGGTGGAGTTCACTGTGAGGTAAAGAAAGAGGGAAGTGTCAGCAGTCGACAGGAGAAGACATCTGCAAAATATTTTATAGACAATGATTAGTGTCACAAACACCCTACTTTAGAACTGAGTTTCGAGAAGGAAGTGTCATGTAAGGCACAAGCCCAGATCTAAAATGTGGGTCAAAGCTAGTTGGGGAAGGGCCAGTGGGAGAAGAGCGGGTGGACCTGTTCTGAGGAGGGATACTAATCTGGAACAAGTCATGGAATTTGTCACTAGAAGTCTCTAGAATATAGCTCTAATAGCTAGCCTGTTTGTGTTCCTACTACATGGCAAGTTACTTATTAACAGCTTCATATACATTGTTCCCTTTCCTTCTTTATTTTACTTTGCAAGGGACATGTCATATGCAGATAATGAGATTTTGAAAAGCCTAGAGAAATTAAGTGAGGGGGAGGAATGGAACCAGAATTGAAATCTAAATTATACCTGTAGAGGAAGGAGAGTCAGTGACAGTGGGGGTTCTTCATTTCCTACAGTCTTATTGGTCTCTTCTCAGGACCCATGCTGAGAACTGTCAGTCAGTTACTTGGCAAGTCCTGTCCCTGGGGCCTGGAGCTCTAGCAGGTGATGTTAAGAGAAGAGATTCCAGAGCTCTATAGCTCCACTGGTCACTTTAGCTGTTATAATGCCATAGACCAGGGTATATCAGATGACAAACACTCCTGTTTGGTATTTGTAAAGCCTGCAAGCTTGAGATCAGGGCACCAGCTTGGTTACTCTCATGGGGGTCTTTGTGTTTTGCAGGTGGCTGTCTTCTTGATGGGTCCTCATGTAGTGGACAGGACAAGAGAGAAGCAAATTGTCTCCTGACTCTCCGCATGCCCTAATACTTTAATATGGACTTTACCCTCACTTTGAGGATGACTTCCGTGTACATGCTTGAGTCAGGGATGATGATGGTTTATACTGTGAAGGAAGTAGGTGGGACTGTCGCAGTCCAGTGAAGCATCCCCATCAGGGACTGATAAAAATTAAGCCTAGCTTGACCCTAAAGACAGCAGATTTCACTTTTAATTTACTTTTTATCAGCATACAAATAATTATAGACTTCATTGCAGTATTTTTAAAGCAAACATTTGCTGTTGTTTCTCTTTTTTAATGTCTTTCCTACCCTCCTGCTCCTCTGCCTCTATCCCCCAGGACCAATCTCACTTTCATGTCATATGAATCCTTATTTCTCCCCCACTACTTTTTAAAAGTCTTTTTTAAAATTAATTTTTATTTATAAAGTTATTTTCCTATCCACTAATGCTCCCCCTCCCTCCCCTTTCCCTGTCCTCCCTCAGCCTCCCCCCATCCCATCCCCCATTCATTCTCCAAGAAGGACAAGGAGTCCCAAGGTGGGTCAGTTCAGTCTGGCAGATCCAGTTGAGGTAGGTCTGAGTCCTGCCCCCAGTGTCGAGGCTGAGTAAGGTGTTTCTCTGTAGGGAATGGGCTGTGAGATGTCAGTTTATGCACCAGGAATAAACTCTGTTCCTACTGCAAGAGGCTCCACAAACTTCCCATGCCATTTGACTGTAGTCTAGTTTCAGAGGGGTATAATTCTGTTTCATGAAGGTTCCTCTGCTGTCATTTCAGAGTCAGTGAGCTCCCAATAGCTCAGGTCAACTGTCTCTGTGGGTCTCCTCCTCATGATCCTGATCCCTTTGCTCATATACTCTATCCTTCCTCTCTTCAGCTGGACCAGTAGCTCGACCAGTGTTAAGCTATGGATCTCTGCATCTGCCTCCATCAGTTGCTGGATAAAAGTTCTATAATGACAGTTAAGGTCCCTGACACTTTCTTAACACCCATTGTTTTTTGCTTGTGACCTTCTTTCTATCTAGAATCACAGCCTGTACCCCTTTTTACATCCCCGTATTTACATACACACAGATTTATTAAAAGTTAAGATATGCATATAAGAGAGAACATGTGATTTGCATCTTTCTAGGTCTGGGTCACCTAACTTAATATAGTACTTCTCAGGTCTGTCCATTCTCTTGAGCAATATATGTATACATATATATGTATATGTAAAATTTACATTGAAGTATAATTATAAAAATTTATACATATTTACAGCTGAGTAAATTTCCACCATGTATATATGCCACAGTTTCACTTTCCATTCTTCTTGATTGACATTCAGCCTGGTTCTATTTTCTTGGTATTATGAATAATAGAATAATAAACATGGATAAAGACACAAGAACTTCTAACTTCCAGAAGAGAGACTCCCAGGAGACTTTCTGCTCAGGACCTCCAGACTAACATTCAGGATATTTGAAGCTATTTGTGGAGGCAGGGATGCTAAATGGCTTCATTTTTCTGAACTATGCATTTCCTGTTAGACAGAGGGCTTGTTGAAGATGGAGTTTTTGACCATCTGATAAATGGGCTTTGGCCTGGTCTAGTCTTCTCCTACCACTTTTTACCCTCTCACCTCAGAAAACCTTTGTCTCATCTGCTCTGGCTGATGAAGTCCAGAAGTACGTACTAGGAAGTGATACTGCTTTTGGCTCCATGAAAGGGATCATCAGCAAGCCAGTTCCAACTCTGAAGGACTCTCTTAAACCTTCTCCCAGAAAAGGGAATCACACAAGACACTCTGTCCTGAATTTCGAGCTCATCATGCTTCTTATGGATCAGAGGTCAAGAACATCAGATTTATGTATCTCAGTGAATACAGAAGCAAAGACAGGTTGATGATGCATCTAAAAGAAGCCTTTCTGGACTGTGGTCAATGCAATATGAAACAAAGGTTGGTAAAAATATAATTATTAACGTCAGAGGTATGCTCTGAGAAATGTGTGACTTAGTCATTATGTGACCATTCTAGGTACACTTGTACAAACCTAGATTGTGTGGATCAGTGACTCAGTGTGGCTTTGATGTCATCAAGAAACATGACAGCCACCAGTGGTTACACAGTGGCGTTACACAGAATACTGTCTCGCCTTGCATTTATTTTAATAAGAGGAGAAAAGTTACCCTTTAAACTGGCACAGTACATAACTGGATACATAGTCATTTAATATCAATATCAAGTCCCACCACAAATAATTGTATCTGCTGTTCCCTGATGAGACTGGTGGTCGTGTGCTCACTGATACAAGCATCACCATGGGTATGTGGGTAATGTCTTACACTGTCAGCTTGTGATAGCAACAATAGCCCTTGGAGATAAACATTTCCCAGACCACTTTAGTCTATGATATCACCAACATTTATGTGACCTGTCATTGACTCACTGTTCCTGGCACATGACAAGACTTAGCCGTTCAACTGAGTGATAAGATAACACAGCTGATCTTTCTGTTTTCCTTCAGTAGTTTGCAGGCTTCTTTGATGGGAAAGGTGGCGATTTACAGTAAGTCTGGGACTGTGATGTTAACTTTGAAGATGAACACCAATGGGACAGCTTGGGGGAACAGCAGCAAGAGGCAGTCTTCAGGATGCTTACACTGTGTTTCTTTTCTGAGCAATGAGAGAATTTTCAAATCTTACAATGGCTAAACTTAGAAACTTAAAAATGAAGTTAGAAATGGAGACAAATGCCTATAATCCTGATACTCAAGAGGCTGGTGCAGGAGGATCACAAGTTTGAGGCCAGTGTGGGCTATGTAAAGAGATCCTGTTTTAAATGTATGACAGAAAAAGCTGAATGTGGGAGAGGCAAAGACAGATAATTGTCTATGAGTTTGAGCCCATATGGTCTACATAGTGAGACCTAGGCCAGCCAAGGCTACACAGTGGAACCCTGTCTCAAAACAAGACCAAAAAAAAAAAAAAAAAAAAAAAAAAAACAACCTAATAAAGCCAGGATAAAAAAAAAAATTCAACTATATTCTTTTTTTTTAAACTTTATTTATTTATTTATTTATTTGCCTTGGTATTTGCCTGGAACTGGAACTACAGACAGTTGTTAGCTGTCATGTGGGTGCTGGGAATCGAACCCCGGTCCTCTGGAAGAGCAGAGGGTGCTCTTAACCGCTGAGCCATCTCTCCAGCCCCTCAACTATATTCTTAAAACAATAAAAAATAAGGCTGAAAATGAAATCTGGTATCTAGGAACATAGTCTCCACTCTACAAATGGTTAAGTCCTTACATTAAAGAGAAAGAAAATGGACAGTTAATTAACACTGTTTGTTTCAGTAATTCTAAACAGCATTATCCTTAATAACCGTCAACATCAGTAGCCTGAAAACAATGTTGGCCCTGGACTGGGAGCCAGTATTGTGAATTGGTATTCGGAATTAACTCTGTCTGAAGCCATATACCATTTTGTGTTGCTTCTATGAGCCTGGCTTGTGGCTGCCCCACTTTTTCAGCACAGCATTAGATTTCTGTCAGTGACTAGAAGACAGTGGTATTATCTTTAGACCATTTACGATGTAGCAACTAAAACAAGAGTGATATGACACTGTGTTTAAGAAGATCATGTTATACATAAATGTTTTCTTATCTACAGGAACTGTCTACCTGTATAAGCAGTTGTAGACCTCATTATTTTTCTTGAGAAAATATTGAATGAAAAGCTGTATTATGCTCACTGGCTCCTCAGATATCAATAGTGGAATACTATGTTGTATGTGTGTGCTTGATGATCTATCAGCCCTCAGAAGGTGTCAAAGCACAAGAGAAGCTGTTAAACAATGGAATTCATAGGAAACCAAGACAGGCATTTAAACTACCACGGAAGGCAAAGTCTTGGTGAGCTCTCTCTAGGCCTTTATTTTGCTCCACTAACATGTCTAATAAACAACTGGGGAACAGAATTGAGTAGCAGATGTCGTTGGTAGACTCCCTGTGACATTCATATTGTCTGTTGTGACTTTAGAAGGACATGTTTCCATATAAGTATATACTTCTTGATGTTTTCCTGAGTAACTGTAAAGTTAATTTTCTTTTTGACAGTAGCATGTTCTTCTCATTTAGTTTTTTATTATTTATTTATTTATTGCTTTTTCCTCCCCTCTCAGCTTAAATAAGGTATCCCTCCTATTTTGTTAAAATAGTTGTATCTATCTGAGGTTGGAGTCTCTCAGGGTAGGGTGTCTCTTCTGAGTAATAGGCTATACATTGCCATCTGATATAATACCTATTTTTCAGAAGCCATTTGTTTTCAACCAACGATTAGTGTAGACAAATGGTTAGCATTGTTTTAATGTAGAACTGAGTAGTTCCTATGGTTAAAAAATTCACAACTTTATAACCCGTGTTGGTCATTTTTTTGTCAGCTTAGTACAGACCTAGAAGAAGACTGTGGTGATATATTGTATATTTAATAAAATCAGTCATACAATGTATCACCTCAGGAGACATACCTAGACCTCATCTCAAGTGAGGAATTGCCTCTACCAGATTTGCTTATGGACCATTCCAGAAAAGTAGTCCTGGCCTATATATGAAAGCAGGCTGAGCAAGCCATAGGAAACAAGCCAATAAGCAGCATCCCTTTATGGTCTTTGCTTGAGTTCCTGCCTTTATGTTCTTGCCTTGAGTGTCTGTTTTGACATCCCTGGGTAATGGACCATAACTTATGAACCAAATGAAATTTTTCCTCTCCCAAGTTGATTTTGGTTAGTGTTTATCACAGAAGCAAACTGAAACAGAACTCAAATAACTCAATGACACATAGCTTACATAATTAATTAAAGTGTATACATTTGTGCTAGGAGATGGCTTGCTGCCTGATGACCTAAGCTCAATCCCTGAAACCCTCATGGTAGAAGGAGTGAATTCACTCCCCTAAGTTGGCATTTGACCTCCAACTTAGTGGTATGCACACTCTTGTTTGTTGTTTGAACTCTGGTCTCACTAATTTGCCCAGGCTAGTCTTCGACTCCCTTTTGTAGTCCAGGAAAGTCTTGAATTTGTGATTATCTTACTTCAGCCTCCTAAGTAGCAGAGATCACAGGCCTGAATTTAGCAAATTACACACTTAAATTTTATTTACACACACACACACGTGTGTGTGTGTGTGTGTGTGTGTATGTATACTGTATATACAGAGGTATGTATACTGTATATACTTAATAAAAATAGATACCAAGCTAAATAAAATGAGGTAACTCAAGATACAAATTGAGAGAGACTGCTAAAGATCCTGACATTTTGTATGATAGGGTCAGGAATCTTTTAGAAATGAGTTATGGCAGTTGTATAAACCAATAATATTAAAAACTAAATTATGTTCATGAGGGGGCTGGAAATTGAACCCAAGGACTTACATATGCTAAGCAAGGGATATGTATGCTCTTGTGGAATGAGAGTATTGAAAAATGCTGCTTCAAGGCTTCCTATATAGTTTGAACAAAGCAGACTCACACTGCACCCTGTTGTGAATATATCAGTGACCTAGATGGACACATTAGTGTCTTTTTACAATGACCAACTTTATGAAACAACTTCAAGATGTATTTTATTTGCTGACTTTAAGTTACCCGATTCTTATTTCACTGGTATTCCTGACTGTGGCCTAATGATGGTCTCTTTCATCCCATTGCAAACATAACTATGATATGATCTCAGATACACCACACAATGGCATACAGGTACCAGAATGGCTAAAATGGGGAAAAGCAGCCATAAGGTTCCTAGGGGCCTTCCTGGAGACAGGAGGAGAGCTGATAGAAATCTCCAAGAGACAACTGCAGAGGGTTAAATAAGAATGAAGGTAAAGAGCACACCAGAGTGGACCGGGCATAGAATTCCCAAAGCAATCAGGTGAGGAACAGTGTTGGTTTAAAGCCTAGAGTTGCTTCAAGACACAGCTAGTTCAAGGCCCAGTGGTCCAGATGAGCAGTAGCTGCCCTTGGCCCTGACTGGGGTAATAATCATGCTAGGCTGTGGCCGTGGGCACAGAGTTGGAGTTTGACACCTATTAATCCTATGCTCTGATGATTGACTGTATGTCACTTGTATATATTAGAGGTTTCTTTGTAAAACAAATAAA
Source organism: Sigmodon hispidus (assembly GCA_004025045.1). Taxonomy (NCBI): domain Eukaryota; kingdom Metazoa; phylum Chordata; class Mammalia; order Rodentia; family Cricetidae; genus Sigmodon; species Sigmodon hispidus. Next base: position 23,880 of record PVIH01013087.1, read on the forward strand.
ATATAAAATATGAAGGAGCTTTATCATTTGTTGATCTGATTTGGTTGAAGGCAAAATGCTCCTCACAAGTTCATGTGTTTGAATACTGGTTCCCTAGTTGGTGGTATGTGTTGAGACTCTGTGTAGCCATGGAGATCATAAGGGGTAAACTTTTGAAGGCTACATTCATCTCTAGTTCTGGCATCAGCTCTCTGCTTCCTGGTCAGTCATGAAGTAAACCAACACATGCTCCCACCACCATGGACTGAACTGTTTCTGCAACTAAGCCTTTCCACAGGGTGGGCTAAAGTCACCCAAAGCAGTGAGCTGAAAGAAATTCTTTTCCTAAGTTGTAGAATTCTACCAGGCATTTAGTCACAATAGCATAAGTTAACTCAACGAGCCTCATTTCTTTGATATAATTTTAATATGACCATGTGTTCATGTTTCCCTGAGTTAGCCTCTAAGTTCATAAATGGTGGTTTTTATTTGCATGAATAAGTTATTTATCAGTGTGTGACATGGCACATGCTAGAGATGATTGATATTTACTTGAATTCTGACTCAGTATATACACTCAAAATAGAATCAAATGTCACTTTGTAAAATGGAGTCACTCTGGGCAAGGCACAGACTGACAGCTGCTATTCTGTACAATAAGGACGTACAGCCTGTTCTCCTCATTGTCCTCATGAATATGCGCCCTCACAGTGAGGGGGGCTTTACAGACAAGGTCAAATGTAAAAAGACATACTTTGTCATGTGGAGGTAAATATCATAAGAAAAATTAATTGGTAAGAGTAATGAGGAATGGAATCATGAGTACTGATGTATAAAAAATTAATTTGAAAATAATTGTATTTGGGGTGGTCAGAGGAATATATTTGAAAGTGTTTTGAGAGATAGTATTTTGATTCAGAAACAGAACACCCAAGCCACTATGTCAGTTGTCTACTGTGAGAGCCTGGAAGGTGTTACGCATGCAGGAAATAAACAGGGAAGAGCAAAATGAAGAAAAAAAGTCTCCATTGCTCACCCAGAGCTCTATGATTAGATCCTAAAGGGGTGTCCCACTTCAGGAGTGTGTAGGCCTGGAACAGACTGAACCTCTGTTCACATTCCTAGTACCCAGCCAAGCCATTCCTCTTATGTGGTCACCTGAAGAGAGGCACCCTTAAATTCAAGCAGAGGGAAGAGCTTGAGAGGGAAGCCGAGTTATTTCTGCCCAGAGTGGCTACTCCAGACTTCTTATTTATTCATCCCACAGATGTTTATTCAGTACCTGCTATGAGTCACTATGGTCATAGCTTCTGGGATCCAAAGGTAGAAAGGCAAGGTGCCATCCTCCTGGAAATGGTGAACTACTCAGGGGACACCTAAAAAATTTCTTCTTCAGTGTGAGGATGTAGGAGGCTTGGATTGGCACCCTGCCCAGTGAGCCCAAGCAGTGTGATCACTTTGTACCTCAATTTTCATGTTTGCAAAATGGGAATGAAAAATAGGCTTATCTCTCTCATGAGGATAGAACATGCTGTATAGAGAATGCTAGCTGACTAATTTCAAAACCACAGAACCTTTCTATAAAGAAAGGACAAGGCTAATTTCCTTAAAATGTGTCTCTTCATAGCCTCAGGGAAGGGAAGAAGCCAAGTCCAGCTGTGGTCACCTTTTTTCCCCTGGAAGTTTCCAGCATTAGGATGTGGACCAATAAACTTCCCGATCTTCATAAGCAATCTTTGCTTGGGAGTGGAGGACAAGGACATTTACCTTTTTCTAAAACTTGAGATCACAGGGCAAGGCAGGGTCTTGGCTTTCTTCTGCTTGAAGATCAACATCCTCAACCCATTGCTTCCCTTTGAAATAACACAATGGGCTTTGATCCTGCCTCCTGTGGGGAAGAGGTCAGTGTAGTGTCAGCAAGGAAGCCTCACCCCTCACCTCCTCCCCAGCACAGAATTTCTCCTGTGAGCCATGAGATTAGGTATCTCCACTTTTACCCATGGGTTAAATAGAATAATCCCAAATCAGGTCCTCATGTTTGTGAGGACAAAACTTTCCCATCGAGTCTTTTCCCCAACCTGCTTAATTTAAAACAACAACAGAAGTTATTCAAATCACTTTTAGCATCATCCCTGCATTCATGGAGTTGCACAGCACCACTACCATCCCCCATGAAGTCATTTCAAGAACTTTGTGGTGTGTGTGACGGTTGCTAGAGTCACACTGACACTGGCCTGCTTCTAATAGTCTAGCCCATACCATTTCCAATTTTGATTAATATCTTAAATTTAAACTTCACTTCCCCTTAAGAATTCCCCTTAGAATTCTGGACTGTTCTTTCTTAGTTGTGTCTCCAGAAGACTCACAGCCCAAGGGACACCAAGGAGTTGAAAATCTGCCACCATGGCCTGATCTCTGAGTAGTGTTTTCAAGACATTAATTAGCTACTTACCCTAGTTTCTTTAGTTAGGGCTTTGCTGGTACCTTGAGCTCATCCCAGTGACCTAAAATCTCGTTAGGTTTATTCTAAGGAAAATGAGAACATCATTGCCATCAGCCTCTCAGTATTTTCTTGTTTTGTTTTGGTTAGAAGAGAAGCATCAAGAGAATCAACTATTGTTCTCCTTATATGCAAGAACCACCATTCACCAAATTTTCTTATGAAAATCTTCAGAATCATCATTTTTGTTGACAGATCATGAGGTGGGAACACAGATAACTTAGATAACCTGCCTCGGGCCACACAGCTAGGTGACTGCAGAGCCTGTCTCTAACTGCTGGAGGACAGTGCTCAGCAGGTAGTGGGGTCTAGCCCCACCCCTAACCACTGGGGACAGCACCCTCAGGCTAATGATTGCTTCTTTTCCTCACATGACGATTCCTTTCAGAACTCCTAGTAGAAGAGGAAAATTAGTGTCACAGACAAGCAAAGTACTGGGGGCAGAAGCATGAGTTTGGCTTCTATTATTTTCTCAATCTCCTTCTGGGAAGTAGACATATTGAATAGTCCCAAGAAATGACACCCATGGAGAAATTAGCATAAAGAATTCAATAAACATACGTGATTGTTTGGATATGGAGTGTTTCCCCCATGCTCATGTATTGAACATTTGATCCCCAATGCAAGTGATGTTGGGGTGGGGTAGGGAGGGTTGGGGCTTCTGGAAAGTGAAGGAATCATGAGCTTTTTGCTTTGTTAGTGGATTAATCTTGTGGTATATACATGATCTGATAACTGGAAAGTGATGGGAATGTTGGATGGTGAGGCCTGTTGCAGGAAGTAAGTCACTGGGTAAAATGCATGCCTTTGAAGTATGCATCTGGTCCCCTACTCCTTCCTCTCTGTTCCTCTGCTTCCGGCTGTCACTAGGTAAGGAGTTTTCTCCACTAAGCTTTACTGTCTTGAAACTGAGCCTCACCTCAGGCCAACAGCAATGGACCCAGTCAATTCTAGGCTGAAACCTCCAAATTTACCATGGGCCCTACATCTAAGTGCTTTCTCCCAGGTAGCTTGTCTTGGCAAACAAACAAACAAACAAATAAACAAACCAAAAACCCAGAACCTGGCTAACACAATTTCCTGTTGCTACTTGAAAGTGATGAAATTGTCTCCTAGGAGTCTTAGCCTGTGAGCTAACTTTCTTATGTGTATTTCTCTTTACGTACAATAGAGACAATCATACATACATGTTGGGGTAACTGATGGGGTACTTGGGACATTATCTGATGAATTAGAGAGCCTGAACAAATAGAAGTCTTCATCAATATTAGCTACATAAAATTCTAAGTTCTGTATGTAAGCAATATTTTATAAAGGAGCTTTTCCTTTCATTAATCAAAGGATAAAATAAGAGCCCAAGGTCCACATTTAAGCCAAGGATAACCCTCTTGAGCAAATCCCTTCAAGTGCTTTATCTACTCCTAAAGCTTCCGAATATATCATTTCTAAAAGCCCTGTTATCATCAGTACTACAGCCTCCATCATTCTTACAGGGGAAATATCAACACTAGAACCATTCAGTTAGATTCCACACTTCTTATGTTAGCCGGGCCAGATGTAGAAAGAAATGGGAAGTACACCACGCAGAAGCGATGCTGTGGACTTCAATGGACATCGTGGATAAACACCATAGATTCATGTTTACTAAAGGTAGCCATGCTGCAGGCCTCTGTTTATACCGTCTGTGTTTGGGTATGTGCTCTGGGAAGGGCCCTGCTGAGGATGTAAGAGAACGCAAGACAACCCTGAAATCTGTCAGCAAAGTATGCTCCATACTCTCGCCTAAGACCACAAAGCAAAGGTAGGTTTTACTCCGATTTAAACTCACTAAAAGCAAACAAGTCAAGAAAATACTAAGGGTGAAATAGTCAATTGTAGGCCAGTTAGAAAATAGAGTATTGTGTATGAGTCAGGGAGAAAAATCCCCAAACAGCAGCCTCGATTAAGATTTCTTTCTATTTTTCCCCCAGGTGATGTGATGTTAAAACAATGACTTCCATATCCTGCCGTACCAACTGTTAAAAATAGCACTTGGAGTTTTTGTTAGCAGCTCTCCTGGGCATAGGCTTCAGTACTAATCACCTTTGTACACAGAACAACTTTGTCTTATGAAAAGGGATGTTGAGAGTGCAGAGCGTGGTAAAATCATACAGAAAAAAAAAAAAAAAAAAGATCACTTAGCTTTGACTCCCTGCCCCCCTCCCCAGGAACACTTGAAGGCTTCTCTGACCTTGTTTCTCTTCTGGCCAGAACTTTCACAAAACTATCCACATTCCTCACACACGAGCTCTGTTATAGACATAGAGTGAGAGCCTGCATTTGGGAGCTAGCCCTGCAGTTTACTGTGCACTGAGCATGCCATGGAAATGCAGTTTGGTGAGGTGGTAAGGACTAGTGCTGAGAATCACAGACCCAATATAACCTCCGACTCCTAGGATTAATTTCATTTCAGGTGTAACGTGAGCATGATCTGACTTTGGATGTTTCAGTCTGAACACAGATTCTCAACTTCATAGTGCAGTTGGTCAAACAACCCACCAATATCCCCTGTGGGCATGCCTAATTACTAGGGTAATGTATGTAGGGAAGTGGTTCTTCAAGTGGGGTTTCCACACCAGCAGCATCAGCATCACAGGAGAACGTGATAGAAATGTACATTTCACATAGACCTGCTGGTTCTAAAACCACTGGAACTGCTTCTTTCCAGGGGATTCTGGTCCAACATGGATGAATTGTTTTTATAATTTGAAAATTTTATTCTATCCAATGAATCCAAAGTCTGGGTAAAGTTTGGTGGAAAAAAAAAAACAACCCTCCCACTGATTTCCTCCTTATAATCTTAGTTATAGCTTGCATCTCTGGAGTTACCTCTCATAGGAGTTCATTAATGGGGTGGGACCGCAAACTGCCTTTCCTACAACTTTAAACTGTTCTGTTCCATAGCAGAGTTTGAACCCCACAACAATTGAGGAGATTAAAGTGTCTTCAAGGGGGCTGGAGAGATGGCTCAGTAGTTAAGAGCACGTGGTTCTTTTTTCCAGAGGTCCCGAGTTCAATTCCCAACTACTACATGGTGGTTCATAACCATCTATAATGGGATCAGGTTTCTTTTGCTGGTGTGCATGAAGACAGAGCACTAATATACATCAAATACATTGATAAATAAATCTAAAAAAATAAAGTGCCCTCAAATGGTCTGCAGGCCTGTAAATCTACAGATTATTTACAGTCCTTCCTCAGTGAGTAATAAAAATCCCTGTGAGGCTGAGAGATACATTCCATCAACCAAAGATGAATGAAAACCAGAGATGAATGAAATCACAGGTCTCTTCTTCAGCACAGCATGAGCTCTTGAATGCTACAGTGTGTCTGAAGGATCAACTGGCTTTCACAGGTCTGGAAGAATGACCCAGTGTTCCCCAGAGCTGGCTGATACTCAGAAAAGCAGCGAGCCAGTTTAGTGTTCAGCAACATCGTGTTGCTATTAACCATGGTGTGGGGGGAAATCTACCTCATGGAAATTGGCAGTGCCTGTGACTGAGGACTTACATTCATAAATAGATTTAGGAGAATGCAAGGTTCATGGGAAGGCCCTGTTGATTGAGTTCATCTATTCAAGGTTGAAGACTTTCATGATTCTGAGACTGGAAAGATGATCTAATGGTTAAGACCACATACTGCTCTTGAGGCAGAGGCAGAAGCAGAGGACTGAATGTGGTTTCCAACACCCATGTCAGGCTGTTCACAACAGCCTGTAACTCAGTTCTGCAGGGGGGCAGAGGTCCAATACCGTCGTCTTCTGGCCTCTATGGGCACCTGCACTCACACAATCACATATATACATACACATACATCTACACAAATGAAAATAACATAAATCTTAAAAATTAAAGGATCATGCTATGCTTGTCAGGATGACACCCACATTGGGATAGAAGCCGACTTGCTGGGGGACTTCTTTGTACAATCTGACTGCTGCTGTCTTTGCTCCAGCAATAAGGCCTCTACCAGACATCTGAACATTTAAATAGGGACAAACTAGGTATATGCCAGGCACCCTTGTGTCCTTCCAGCCACCACCTGCTGTTAATGTCATGAGAGAGGCCTAAAGAGCAATCAGAACTAGAGGGCCTGGTCACTGTAAGGATGCCCCTGTCCATCCTCTGTCTCCTCCTCCTTATAGTTTCCTCTCATGTCAAGCAGAGGACCATGGTTTTTTGTAAAAGGCCTATTTTCATTTAATTTAGAAGTTCAGTGCATCTGCCACATCAGGTCTCCAGATGTGTACAAGTCTCAGGTCAGGTTCTAATAAGGACTGCCTTCTTCTTCTAAGTAGTCTATCAGTAATTTATTTGGTTGATATTTTTGCAGATTTGCTTATAATATCCTCAAGATCTTTTAAAAATAGAGTTGCTGCAGGCAGAATAAGCTCATAAATCCTAGCTTATTGGTTATAGTTGATCTGGGAATTTTGTCCTGGAGCATAATGGATCGTTAGAAAGCACTTTTGTGTTAGATGAGTAGAAACATCACAAAATAATTCATAATATCCTTTGGTTTCATTGCATTTTTTTCAGTGCTGGTGATGGAACCCAGAGCGTTATGTACTATAGGCAAATGTCCATACAACATCGTTTTACAAATTTTGTATAGAAAAATTCTTGGGTGCCAAAATCAGCGAAGTCTTTCTATTGAACATACAAGCTAATTCTGCATCTGCTGGTGATCAGGTGTGAGCAATAGAAAACTACTGTCTTCTAGTTAGTTAGCATCTGATGCATGGACAAAAATATTAGTCTATAAGCACATTATACAGATGAAGCCATGTTATTGTATAATGTTCTATAATTTCTTTACACCATGACATTCTGGCTTACTCTTCTATAACTGGATATCGGGAAGTTCCAAGGTTTCTAATATTTTAAGAAAGATGTATTTAATTTATTTAAGTGTGTGTGTGTGTGTGTGTGTGTGTGTGTGTGTGTGTGTGCCCTTGGAAGCCAGAAAAGAACATTGGATTCCCTGGAGCTGGAGTTATAGTGAGTTGCAAGCATCCTGATGTGGGTGCTGGGAACCAAACTCTGGTGGTCTTCTGGAAGAGGGGGACAATGCTCTTATCCAGGGAGCCACCTTTCTGGTCCCATGACTTTTATCCTTATGCACTTATGAACAGGTATACACATGCCTCTCGGCATACATATGCCACATTTCCTTGTTTGCTTTTTTGCTTTTGGTTTTTGGTTTTTCTTTTTTTCTTTTTTTTTTTTCATCCAACTTATTTATTTTTCATTTTACATTACTTGATAGTTAGAAAGTGTTCCAATGTTCATTATGTGGTTTTTGGTTTTTCAAGGCAGGGTTTCTCTGTGTAACCTGCAGGCCCTGGCCGTCCTGCAACTAACTTTGTAAACCTGGTTGTTTTTTTGTAGAACTCAGAGAAATCCACCTGCCTCTGCCTCCCATGTGCCAGAATTAAAGGTGTATACCACTACCGCCCAGCTTACCACATTTCCTCTTAAGAACACCATATTTAAAGCAGAACTCCTAAGTTCATTTCACTTGCTGTCTTCTTTGTGATACATGATGGCAACTGAATTAGTGCACAACGTCCCACTGTGCTGATTAAGAACAGATGCTATGTACACTTATCGGCTCTGAAACGTAAGGTGTTTCTGGAGAGATGTTAAGCACTCTTGATTTTATATATTTGTACAACATAAGAAAAAAATCAACATTCACTAAAATTTGAATTTTTAAAATTTGTTTGGGGGTATGTTCTATTGTTTCTTATTTATTGAGAATTTTTTTATATATATAGGATCTTAATGTGTAGCCCTGGCTGGCTTACAACTCACTCTGTAGACCAGGCTATCTAACCTAATAGAGATCATGAATAATAGAGATCATGAATAGATAATCTCTATTCATCTACCTGCCACTGTCTCCTATAGTATTAGGGGTAAAGGTATGTGTTGCCATATTCATATGAAAGAAGATCTGCTTAAATTCCTTGTATTTAAACTAACCCCAGGAGATTTCCCATGTTTGAGGTCTGGTGTTCCATTCCTCAGCTGAGCAGACTATTATTTGGGAAGTCTTTGGTCAGTAACGGAGAGACTAGTGAGTCAACTGAAAAGACTCCTTTTTTTTTTTTTCCTATCAAGTGCCCAGCCTAATATAGAAGGGAACACTCACTTCCTACATCTGGAAGCTGCTATTTCTCTTGTTTTCAAAACACTTTGGGCATGTGCCTCTGGTACTGGTTGCAACTCCAAGCACAACAGTAAGTTTAGATGAGGTCATTGCCAAATTGGGAGCTAAGCCAGGAGCCCAGTGAGAGGTCAGAATGGGTCTCTGGGGAAAGTAGCGCCTTGCTTCAAATGTAGCCATGTCCATAGGGGAAGCAGTTGTCACAGATTGTCTACGTGTCTAAAAGATTGTCCGGGAAATTTGTAATAATTTCAACTATCTTAATGTTTCTCCTTGAGGCAGGAAATGATATGTTTGTTTCTTAGCTCTACAGCCAAGCCTTCACTTCAAAAACCAGGGTAGACTCAACAGTGAATCCATTTTCAAAACCATTTTGTTCACATGTGCTTCTGTGAGACTTTATGGGTGGGTTTTTTGTTCCCTTGTAAAACAAACAACAATAACAACAAAACCAAACCAAAAAACTTCATGCTTGTGGTGGTTTTGAATGAGATGTCCCCATAGTCTTGGGCATTTGAATACTTGGTCCCCAGTTAGGGGCACAGGTTGGTGAGGCTTAGGAGATGTGGTCTTCTTGGAGGAAGTGTGTCAGTGGGGGGAGGTTTTGAGATTTTCAAAGCCATATGTCACTCCTAGTTGACTCTCTCTGTTTCTTCCTCCCAGCTGTCTCTGTGGCCTCCCTTTGCCTCCCTGCTGTGAAGGTCATGGGCCCTCAAACTTGGGACTGAACTGTCAGCCCAAATAAGTCCTTCCTTCTATAGTTACCATGGTCACAGCAAAAGAACAGTGGCCAGGACAGTGCTATAGCCTTAACTTCACTGTAATTGGGGGAGAGTGGTTCGTAGACTAGACTGTCTCAACAGTCCTAAACTCTACTCTTCATTTTAACCTCATGTACTGTTAGGATTTTGTGTGTGAAAGGATGGAACACGCTGACATGCTGCCAGGAGGCCATGTTGAGTTTATTGAGGTCTGGATATCCAGGGAATGGGTGGGGGAGGAGAGGAAGGAGAGAGAGAGAGGAAGAAGAATAAGAATAAGAAGGAGAAGCAGAAGAAGGAGAAGGAGGGGGAGAGAAGGGAGAGAGAAAGAGAGGACCCTGCCACCTGTTGCATCTCTTTAAAGAAAGGATGACTATGTAGACATGCCCCGAGTATTTACATACTAACATGTATAAGTTTCAGAGTATTGGAGGTGTCTTTCCAATGAAATCCTATGACTCCTAGACATTTCTTTTACTCTCAAGATTAAAGACAAACAAACAATAGCAACAAAATCTAGAGCACTTAAAAAAAAAAAAACCCATCAGGAAATTGGAGAGATGGCTCAGAGGTTAAGAGCACTAGCTGCTCTTCCAGAGGCCCTGAGTTCAATTCCCAGCAACCACATGGTGGTTCACAACCATCTATAATGAAATTTGGTGCTCTCTGTCACACAGGCATACACGCAGGCAGAATACTGCATACATAATAAATAAACAAATCTTTAAAACAAAACCATTTGAGCTGTGCTAGAGAAATAATGTAACTGTAAAGTATTTGGCTAGAATGCACAAAGGCTTTGGGTTCATTTCCCAGCACAGGAAAAGAAAAAAATCAAAAATAAAATTGGAAGCTTGGGAAGGCAGTTAGCAGAGTGACAATGTATAACAATACACATAAATGAAATGTCATAATGAAACTGAATTTTTGGTAGGCTAACCAAAAAATTATTTTAAAATATCCTAAGATAGTTTGGGAGCTTGAGGGGCTTTATCAATTATTTATTAGTCATTACTTTTTATTAAATATAAACTTGCTACAATATTGTTATGAATTAAGGGATGTAACATATACTGGTATCATGAAAATCAATGTTTGGGGCAGGAGAAATGAACCAGTGGTTAAAAGATATTGCTGTTCTTCTAGAGGACCTAAGTCCAGTTTACAGCACGCATGTAGGGTGGTATACAACCACCTGTAGTTAAACTCCAGGAACCCAACACCCTCTTCTGGTCTCACATGCATGCACACAGAAACATAAAATAAGTCCTAAAAAAAATAGAAAGTCAAAATGTTTTTGTGAACCTGAATTAATTTTAGAAATGTCTTTTATTTTCTACACAAGGCTTTAAAAACTGTTGATACAATAACCAAGACAGGAAAAAAAAAAGACCTTTTTCCTATTAGTAAGTGTTTCTCAATTTCGTGGTAGCCACACATTTGTAAGGGCTGGAGCAGGCAGAGGAACATTAGATAGAGTTTAATACCAGCAGATCTCTCTGGTGGCCACTTCACAGTGGATTTCTTGGTAAGTTTTATTAAGGACCAGGACACTGTTTCATTTTTATGCTTAGTTTATCAGTTAGGTCTACACAGGAAAGCTAACTGCACACCACACTTTAAGATGCACTCATAGAAGAGACAGTCCATCATTCACATCCTCCTCCAAGGATGGAGGTTTACAGACTGGAAGGAGCCAGTGGACTCAGGTACAGCAGGACCATCTCTTGGGTCACCCACAGTATCTCCTAGCAGTGCTGTGAGGTAAAGTGCTTGTGAGAGAGACCCTGTTCTGTAAGATATAGCTTGAGGTTTCTTAGAACACACAGCTCAGTCCAGGCTGTTTGGAGCATATTAATGATTACCTGGAGCAAAAAGCAAGTGAAGATCAAATATAAATCAAAGAAAATTCAATAAAAAATTCCTCAATACTCTTGGCAACCTTTTAAGAGAGTGATATGTAGCGATTGGCTAGTAACTATATCCTTCTGCCTTCCTGGCCTTGGAAATGTTGGTGTAATCTACCCGGCTTCCCCTGAGGGAAATCAGGACCATCCAACATACCCCTTCATCCACTCACTTATCCTAGATCATTTCCATTCTAAATACTTCTCAGGGATAGTGTAACTAGAACAGACAACTACCATGATACATTGCCTGTTTTCTGCTCTATTATTCTTTTTTTCAAATTGAGACTCTCTGGATGAGCTAGTATTGGAACGATACACCAGACACTGTGACTCGTAAGGTGATATATGCATCCAATATGCTTCCATCTACATTTAGAGGTCTAACACTAAATGGGAAGAGTGTTAGGCTTGGAAGTTTAGCACAATAGTTATAATGTCTAGGAAGGCTACCGAGGCCTAGGCTTCATGCTAAAGTGGACTGGAGTGTCTGATTGGAGTTCTGATTTGGAAACCAAGACTCCCACAGTGCTTCCTTTGGGTGCTACAATCATCTTTCACTGTTTGCTTTTTTCTACCATGAAAGAGAACTTTTATCATTTCAACGACGTGTATCTGTGTGGATGGAGGTGCGTGTTGTTAGAGAATATGTGTGCCTGTGTAAGTGAGTATGTGTGGAAGCCAGAGATTGCCTTTGGGTCTTCCTCAATGACCTTCCACTTTATATTTTGAGAGCAGCTGCAGGGCAAGCAGGACCCAGGACCCTGTGTCTCTGTATCCCTGGGATTATAGGCACGCCCTTCAGGAGACACTCACAATGGTCTTTGCTAGGGGTCGAACTCAGGTCTTCTTGCCTGGTGAGCCCTTTCTGGGCTGAGCCACCTCCCTAGCTCTCAGGTTCGTGTTTTTTAATAAGTGTCTGTGATTAATTCTTTTAAAGACAGGTTCTAAGACAAAAGCTGTCCCCTACTCAAGGAGCACACACATAGCTGGATGGATTTAAATATCAGAGTAGTGATAAATTAAAAAGAAATTGTTTTAAACGTTCTCTTGATTTTGTTGATACCAGAAGGACAATGCAGAGCACACATTCTTATTTGATGAAGTAAACATTGTCAACAATAGCATGACCTCACTCTACAGGTTCACACTGTCAACATGGATGCCAAGTTTTGTTTCCAGGCTTTTGAGTTCTTGTGGTAGTGTGTGTGACAATACCACTGGTGGTGTGGGAAAAGCTATCGGTGGTTATCAGATCTCAAAGGCCACAGATGAGAAAAACTCCACTTTGTTTTCGTACTTAATGGTGGGAGGGGATACAGATGTTAAACTTTGTACATTTGTGTGAATAGTGCTTGGCTTTCAAAGGCATTTTTCATGTAGAAAGTTTGGGAACCTTTTCTTTTAGGGCACTGGCTTTCAATCTTTCTAATGCTGTGACTCTTTAATCCAGTTCATTATGTTGTGGTGACTCTCAGTCATAAAATTATTTTTGTTGCTAACACACAACTGTTACTTTGCTACTGTGATTAATTGTAATGTAGATATTTGATATGCAACCCCTGTGAAAGGGTCATGACCCACAGGTTGAGAACCAGTTGTCCAGGACATGGTTTTTGTCTTGTTACCATTTGGTATTTGACAAGGTCACTATACAGATGTAGTACAATTTTCATCCACAGTTACACTGAGGGATCATGGGATAACCTGTGCTCTTACCAGAATATCACTGTGGCACTCACGGAACTTTACACAAGAGAGTGTGTTTTTTAACTCAAATTGATTACTTCTTAGCTGGAGAAGCAACTCACATTTTTTTAAGCACTCTGGGAATTGTGCAATTTATATTGACATACTTTCAGTTTTTGGAATTTCATAAACTCTAAGTGAATAAAGATTGTTTTTGGGTGAACAGTACTGAGCCTTCAATAGCAGAATTAGGAGATTATAATGTGTGGTCCTGGGATAGACTCCTAGTATAAATTCATGCACTTTTTTCTTCTAAAAATAAAACTTTAGGTGAAGTGGATGGTGAAGTTATTGCTAGAACAATTAAAAAATACAAAGTTTTGGGGCTGGAGAGATGGCTCAGCGGTTAAGAGCACTGTCTGCTCTTCCAGAGGACCCGGGTTCGATTCCCAGCACCCACATGGCAGCTAACAACTGTCTGTAGTTCCAGTTCCAGGCAAACACCAAGGCAAATAAATAAATAATAAATAAATAAAGTTAAAAAAAAATACAAAGTTTTATTTTATATAAGCTTTCATAAAATAATGACTGACACATGAGAAGTTGAGGAAGATTATGACAGGGGTCTAATCACCAGTGTTCTGGTAACCTCAGCCATGACAGACAAAGTGATGAAAGATGTGTTTGGCTATAAAGATGTTCATATACTAGTTATGACCTTGTTGGGATCCAGAATTTAAATTGAAAAACATAGGAAGCTAAAGTGTAGAGATCTGTGATAAAGAATTATTCTCATTTTCAGAAGTTGGGGGGGTATTTCTGTTTTTAATTTGGTAAAATGTTTAAAAAGTGTAACTAGCTAACATTTTTAAAACTCTCTCTCTTTCTCTCTCTCTGTATGCATGTGTGTGTCTATGTTGAACATGGACATATGAGTGCAGTCCCTGAAGAGGCCAGAAGAACTGTGAGTCTCCTGGCTTGGATACTGGGGCCTGAAGTTGTGTCTTTGGGAAGAGTAAAATATATTTTTTCCCATCTCTCCAACACCCCTCCCAACCACTTGAATTATTTCTGTGGCTCTATATGAAGGTCTGTGCAGTTGGAGCTGGAATTAACAAATGGTTGAAAGCACCCAATGTGGGGCTACGAATCTAACTCAGACCCTTTGCAGAACAGTATGTGTTCCTAGCCACAGACCCATCTCTTCAAAGCCAGCATTTCTTATGCAGAACATTCATCTCTTTAGGTAAAAGGCTGAGCTCTAAGGAGCTCATGATGTCATTGATCCTTCTCTTTGGTGCAGGCTTACTAAACCCCCAACTGATTTCATTCTAATATTTGTAGAAAGATGTCTTTTGTTGCACATCATCTTGTCAGCATTACATTAGCTGTTATAAATTCAAATGAATAAGATGTCCACTGGTATATAGAAAAACTTAAAAAAAATTAAGATTTTGGGGGGAGGTGGTCAGCAAGCTGGTTTGGTGGCTAAGAGAAATTGCTCCCAAGCCCGGGGATCAAAAGTCAATCCCTACGTCTCACCTGTTGAAAAGAGAAAACTGATTCTTGCAAGTTGTTCTCTGCCTTTCACACATGTACTGTGGTACAAACAGTACTCCCCCCCCAAAAAAAAAACCCTCCTACATACACAGGCAAATGTCATATTTATTTTTATGTAATTAAGGTTTTAAAAATTCATTTATTTTCTTGCTACTCTGCCTAATGGAAGGACCTCATACCAGGCAACACAGTTATTTTCTACTGGCGCTGACTCTCACATCCTGAGGTGTCAGACTGACAAATTGCATCAGATTGAAGATGATGGGAGGGCTAGAGAGATGGCTCAGCAATGTAGAGCACTAGCTGCTCTTCTAGAAAATTGAGGATTGATTCCCAGCATCCTCATGGCTGCTAGCCATCAACCTGCAAAGAACTGATCCAGTTCTAGGGAATCAGACATCCTCTTCTGACCTCCAAGAGTAACAGGCACAGATATGGTCCACCCATGCATGCAGGCAAAAACCAAACACATAAAATAAAAATAAAAATGACTAAATTTCAGTAAAATAAAACATAGTGGCAAGGTTAGTACTTACTGGGTAACATGGAGGAATAACCCCTGTGGTAGAGCACTTTGAGCAGCCATGCAGAGTAAAGTCTGGGCTCAGTTGCTCTGCAGTCCATTCATTATGTACCCTCTGCAGTGGGACTTCACCCTAGGCTTTTGCAGAAAACCATGAAGCTTTGAAGTCAACATGGATGAAGGAAATACAAGAGTACAAGAACAATCATGGCTTCAAGACCAAATGTTAGACACAGTCAGGCAGGCATCTTTTTGAGTCCCAGAAGGGATTTTTGCTTAGGCCATCTCCTGCAAGTCCCACAGCCATGTAGTCCTTATCAGGATGCTTTCAGCTATTGGTCATCTCCATACAAAGATAGGAAACCTTTGAGTAAGCAGCCTAGATTGTTGCCTCAAAGGAACTTTAACTTCATTGTTCCTCCTGAGTTTCCTTGAAAGCTGCTTACATATATTTTCTCTTGTGTGTTTGGCAGAAGCAGGTTAATTTTTAAACAGTCATTACTAGAGCTGTTTCTGTATATTCAAGCATTGAATGTGACATGGATTCATCTGTTTGAATTGCATACACCTATGATATTACAGAGAGTTTGCTTTGCTGCATAAATGAGCTGGACTTTGGGAATCACTTTACCTGTTATTTGAGTGCTGACCGGGGGCTTCTCAGGTGTCAGCTGGGACCTGCCAGAAAGGCCAGTTGGAGGAAGTGTTTATACTTTTGGGTTCAAGATGGGCAGATACTCAGCATCCTGGGGGCAGCTGTTCTCAGAGAAGCTAATCTACTCAATAGTCACTTCATGTGAACTGAGCTAACATAGGGACTAGTATTCATCCCCCACATTAGTAATGATTCCTACCCTGACAGAAACCTCTGGAATTTCCTAATGTAAGGAACACCCTTGTGAAAATCTCTCTCTCTGCAATCCCACCAACAATGCTGGGCTGGAAAGAGGCAGAAGCCTCTCCTGGCACCATCCTTCTGAAATCTAATACTCACCCTTTGCTCCCTATACGAACTATTGGAATTTAACTTTATGGTTCATTAGACTTCTATGTTCCCATCTTTATCCATTACAAGGGAAGTTTGCTAAATTAAAAGTACTATAAAAGGTGGAGACTTTTATAATAGCAGGAGTAATGATGTTAAAAAATATTGACAAAGTTATCTCTTTGTATTTTCTTTAAATATCCTGCTAAAACAACTTAGCTCACTTGAGCTAGTCACTTATATAAAGTTGTAAATGCAAAATTTAAGTATCTGCCTATGCATCAGTCATGATTGGCAATAGCACTAAGAACTTAAAAAAATCCAACCGAAAAGCAATCCCACTAAAGTCAGGAACTAGACAAGGATGTCCTCTCTCCCCTTATCTATTCAATATAGTTCTCGAAGTTTTAGCTAAAGCAATAAGGGAACGAAAAGAGATTAAGGGCATACAAATTGGAAAAGAAAAAGTGAAGCTATCTCTATTTGCAGATGATATGATTGTATACATAAGTGACCCACGAAATTCTTCCAAGGAACTGCTACAGCTGATAAACACCTTCAGCAATGTAGCAGGATACAAGATTAACTCAAAGAAATCAGTAGCCCTTCTATACACTAGAGATAGAAGAGCTAAAAAAGAAATAAGGGAAAAATTACCCTTCATATTAGCTGCAAACAGTATTAAGTACCTTGGAGTAACTATAACCAAAGAAGTAACACCTATTTGACAAAAATTTTAAATCACTGAAGAAAGAAATTGAAGAGGATATCAGAAAATGGAAAGCTCTCCCATGTTCCTGGATTGGTAGGATCAACATAGTAAAAATGGCAATTCTACAAAAGGCAATCTACAGATTCAATGCACTGCCCATCAAAATCCCAGCACAATATTTTTTGGACCTTGAAAGAACAATACTAAATTTCATTTGGAATAACAAGAAAGCCAGGATTGCCAAAACAATCTTACTCAACAAAAGAACCTCAGGAGGTATCACCATCCCTGATTTCAAG
>PVIH01013087.1:41104-60272 GCA_004025045.1 Sigmodon hispidus
ATGGAAAAAAGATAGTATATTTAACAAATGGTGTTGGCATAGCTGGATGGAAGTGTGTAGAAAAATGCAAATAGATCCGAGCCTGTCACCCTGCACAAAACTCAAATCCAAGTGGATCAAAGACCTCAACTTAAACCCAACCACTTTGAACTTGATAGAAAAGAAAGTGGGAAATACACTTCTACAAATTGGCACAGACGACCACTTCCTAAATATAACACCAGTGGCACAGACACTAAGACCAACAATCCATAAGTGGGATCTCCTGAAGCTAAGAAGCTTCTGTAAAGCCAAGGACACTGTCAATAGGACAAAATGACAGCCTACAGAATGGGAAAAGATTTTCACCAACCCAACAAGTGATTAGTTGATATGGTCATGGTATCTTTTCTCAGTAATAGAAACCCTAAGTCAGTTATGGTTTAGCTGAGCCATCTCTCCAGCCCCCTAAAATAAAACACATTAAAAAGTGTTTTAACTTCAGAGAGAAGGGGTCTGTTTGGGTTTATTGTTTGAGCAGCTGCAGTCTATAGTGGCAGTGAAGACATGGTGACAGGCCGTATTACCTCCACAGTGAGAATGTCCCAAGCTGATGCCCACTGCAATCTTATTTCCTCTAACGATGCACCACCTTCTGAAGTTTCCACAGCTTTCTGCACCATCAACTCCTGACCAAGTGTTCAAACACATGAGCCTGTGGGGAGAAAAGTGGCATTTCACATTCAAGCCAACTTCTGAGGTGTGAATGCATTGTGCAGAAACCTATTTAGAACAGGCACCGTCAAGAACTGCAGACATGCAGACCTCTACAAGCTGCCCCTACAAAGACCCGCACAGGAGCAAACTAGAGGACCCAGAAACAGCTTTTGGTTTTCTATTGCCTCTAACATGTCCTTTCTTGGGAGGAAGTCACTGAGTCAGCCATGTGATGCATTCCTGGGGACTTAACCACTTCTGTGCGGAGTAATGAAGTGACTATTTTGGTAGACATAAACAGTGCTGTCGTGGTTTTACTCAGAAGTCACTACAGCAGGGACTAGGGCACTTGGAATCTGTCTGGAATATTGTCGGCAGACAGATAATCCTTGAGTCTGCGAGAGCTATCCTCTGCCACCCAAAAGCTCGGTGCAAGTTCCTGCACCCTCTGCTCTCTGAGATAGACTAGATGACTCAGCAAGGCTTACTGCTGAGCCATAGTGTCTTTTGGGCCTCTGTCCGGGGAGTGTTTAGAAGATGGATTTATGATGTGAGCGGAGAGACTGTGGTTTCTTCCATTACAGTCTGCCCAGGGGATGGCCTGCTCCTTTTCTCTGGGTGTTTTTGATGTGGAAGGAGAGAGAGAGTACTGAAGGCAGGAGCCAGGCCTCGGTGTACATGATGTACATCTTGCTTCTCGGACCTCACTCTCACTGGGGGTGGTCCCACCGGGCTACCAGCCAGATCTCAACCAAGGCGAGACTCCTCCTTGCTCCCTGGCAGCCCCCAGAGGTGGTTCCAGGAATCCATGTATCTTGCCAATTCTAAAACTTCTTGCTGACCAAGGCATCTATGTATTTTTTAGTAGTCCCAATGTTCAGACTCCATCTAATGCAGGATCTATTATAGAGCAATACAGCAGAATAGTGTAGGCACAACACAACAGAGGCTGCTTCACTGGGGCTCCACTATGCTGGGTATCACCTCTCACTACCACCCTATCTATCCTGCTAGATAAGGGCTGACCTCGGTCTTTGACCTATCCATTCTCTTGTGATTTCTCCAGTGATTTTTCCTTCCTCCCTCCCTCCCTCCCTCCCTCCCTCCCTCCCTCCCAAGTTTGTCTGTGTTGGAAAGCCATATGGAATTACACTAGATGAGTTAATCTTTTGACTCAACATTGCTTTTGAAATCCACTAGCGTGATAATGTATAATATAGCACACTCATTTTCAAAGCTGTGTCCATTGTGTAGAGAACTAGTTAGCACCCTTAAATCTTTCAACTCTTGATTGACACTTGGATTGTTTCTTTTAAGGGTGATGCTGATGAAAATACTTGTGAGTGTTTCCTGGTGCACAGGTATTGAGCTGGATTTGTGATAGCTCTTCTGTGTTTGGTCACCTTTTACTAAGAAATCAGGAGGAGGCAGGGGGAATGTCCTTAGGACTGGAGATGCCATGTACTTTTTTAAAAGTAAGAGAAAGGAAATGTGGAAACTATTGATCCACAAACACAATGGTCTTCAGGATATATACAATTCTGTAACAGAAATTTAGATGTGATTTGCACTTAAGAATACTGGCAAAGAATGCTATGTTTGCAACCACTGAACAGCTTGGGATCGGAAACACCTTGGACTGACACCTTGGATTCCATTCCCCCTAGAGGAACACCTGACTCAGTCTTGATGTTTGGGGGAGAAAACTGGATTTGCCAGGAGTGGAGGCTGAACTAAGCAATACTGGGACCTTGGGACCTTGGGACCGCCTGCCCATGGAGGGAGATGTGGAGATATGGAGAAGAGAGAATGACCTAATGTGGCGGGAGGGGGAAGGGACCTTGAATAAGGATATATAAGGATAGAAAATGTGACTTCTTTATTCATAATAATAAAAAAAGAATGCTGTGTATGATGACTCACACCTGAAAAATCAGTACATAGGAGGTTGAGACAGGAGGATTGCCTCATTGCTACAAAATGAGACCCTATATCTAAAAATCACACCAAAATAAAGACTTAAAAAATAGCATCTCCGTGATTATGTTATTATAGAAAGCCATAGCAAACAATGGTCAAGTCTTCTGGTGGCTCTCAGCCATGGCAAGTCTAGGGAGCACTGTTTAGTCTGTTTGCCTCGTGTATTCTATTAGGCCCTGCGTGGTTCTCAGGTCAGGGTGATTTCCAGTGGGTTTGATTTGCTTTTTCCCATGTCTGCTTTTCTGAGGCAGAAATAGTCTAATGAAGCTTCTGCCCACCCTAGAAGTCTGTTAGATGTGTTCTCCACAGAGACAGTATCAGGAGCATGGTATTCTTCTAACACATCAGAGCAGTGTTGCAAATCTCCGGTGGTCATTAATTAGCAGACAAGTATCCATGCAGAGGCTTATATTTGAGCCAGACTTACTTGATCCTCTTGAGTTGTCACAGATGGGTTTGTTTGCTTAAACAGCTTCATCAAGATCTAATTCACCCACCATACAGTTTATATCATACAACTCAGTACTTTTGAGGATAGGCCAAAAACTATCACTGCAGTAACATTTTTAATTTTTGATTTCAAAAAACAAAAACAAAAACCCAACACCTGTTAGCCATTATTTCTTCTCCTATGAGCCCAACCTAGAAAACCACTCATCAGTTTTCAGTGAGTAGATTTGCTCATTTGAATATTTCACCTAAGAGATTTTACGATGTGATCTTTTTGAGACTAGCTTTTTCACTTATGCTGTTTGCCTCTACTGTAGTGTGTATCAGCCTTTTACCCCTTTTTGCTGATAATATCCCATTCTGTGGACAATGTTTTACTTATCCATTCGTTAGCTGACAGTCTTATGAGTTATTTCACTTTTATTTTTACTTTATTGTTCAGTAACCCCCTCTGTGCGTTTTCATTTCTTTATGAACTATTTCCATTCATTTCATCCCTTTTAAGTAATCCTTTAAAACTGGGATTGTGGGGTCAAATGGTAATTATTTCTTAATCTTTTGAGGAGCTTAGCTGTTCAATATTTTAATGAGTGGTTTGGCTCAAGGCAAAGTGACAGTGGTGAAGTTTGTAGGTGGTGTTATAAAGCTGTATTACTGTGCCTGTGTCATTTTTCAACATGGCAGCCATGAGTCTGGCTGCAGAGTACTTGAAGCATGCCTAGACCTGCTTTAGATGAACTGGAAAATACACACTGGATTTCAAAGTCTCAGTATAAGAAAATGAGTGTAAATATCTAGCTCTTCCTAACCCCGGCTCTTGCATGTTGGAATTATAGATATGTGCTACTATATTTATATTGGTGTATACTGCTTTTAAAATCCATGTGTGGACATGCATATATGTTTGCATACATGTATGAATGCATATGTGTGCAGGTGCACATGGAGGCCAGAGGAGAATCCTGGGTATTATTCCTCAGTCTCTCCCTATCTTTTTAGTTTTGCTTCTGAGATATGGTATGGCACTCATTCACTAGCCAGTGGCCAGTACTTGCTAGGGCTTGCCCAGCTTTCCTTCCTCATCATGGGATTACAAATGCACTCTATCAACCTAATCTTATTATATGAGTTTGTTTTAGGGATTACATTTAGAGGTTTAGAGTATTTGAAATTGCATATTGGTTAGACATTTTATTTGGTCAAGCCATGATCTTCTGTTTCTCTCTCAGTCATTGCCACCTTTAAACCTCAGATGAATACTAGCAAAGTTTGAATCAATGAAGCCTGAACAGAAAATCAATTTTCTCTTAGGTCTAACTGTGGGCAATTTATTTAACAGTGTAAAAATTATTAATTGAATAATTAATAATAATAATTACCTTGTATGAAGGGTCCATGAGATGGTATGCAAAGACCTTCATTGAAACCAGTACTAGCCATGACTGCATAAATGTTAGCTCTCTTCTTGCCTTTTCCTACTTCCATCTGGTAAGTCATAGGTAGTTAGCTACCTGATGATGCACAGTTTAAGGTGTCATTATGCATGCCTCATGTGGCTTACAGTGCATTATTTTAATAAGGAACTTCACGGTATTACGTGCAATATGCTGACTTCAGAAGCTGAATGTGCCAAGTAGGTCAAACAACATAAATAACTTAAATAACCAGGCCTGGCTCTCCTGTCATGAGGGTAGAAGTGACTTATCTCTTGGTGATGCAATTTGTCTCTAGTCTTTGATTAATTCTCAGTTGTTTGTAGCTACCCCACTCAGGAATATAAGGAGATAAAGGCCACTGACATGTGTTTCAGGATATAACATTCAAACCATCCAAAATAAACTAGATGTAGAAAACCAAGTGGAACTTCTCAAGGGTGCCCATTCCTTTTCCAGGGATCTCTGGAATTTCCTGTTTTTGTTTGCACTCAAAACATCACATGAAGCTCACTTTCTCTGAGCATTCTGGACCCTGCCTGGACCCAGGAAAGCACTGTTTACTTTTTAGATCAAATATATCCATCAGGGACCATCACCACCTCCTCCACTCTGGGTCACAGAATTTCTCTCCAACAGCATTCATTATAGATCATACCCTCTTTTCATGCTATTTGCATATTTGCCTTTTTTTCAGAAACATCCACAACTCTCCCCATTCTGTATTGAAGTAAAGCACATAAGAGAACATAGCAACTCAGTTGTTTTTAGTGTATAATTCAGTGTTATGAATTCTATTTATGATATGTCTCCATCTCTGATTCATCATGCCTTGAAGGCTCATCCAAGTTGTAGCATGCATCTGAATTTTTCTTCTCTTATTATCTCAGCATGTGCACACAGCACATTTGCTTACTCATTAATCTGTTGATGGGCATGTGCACTTCTTCTAACTTTTGCCCATTATGAATGTTATTTCTATGAATATGGATATTATTACAGTTTTGGAAGCTGACTGAGCACCAATAAGCAGTAGGTAGAATAGAATCGGTAAAGGAAAAGTTGCCTTTTGAAAATGGAACTTTCAATATATTGGGAGTCCTAGTCGCTCTTCCCTTGCTATAGATTTATGTGAGGATGGATGCATAAAATTGACTTTTGTTGCTTAAACACTAGTCATTATTTTCTGTGTCCTGATGTGATTGATATTTACATACAACATGCTTAGTAGGTATGCAGTTAAAGATTAAAAACTGGGGTTGCTGAAGAGGGATCAGTGCAAATAGTAGTCTGGAAGGTAGAAATGAACCAAAGTGATATGATGTATATATAAAAAGGTGTTGCCAACATTTAATGTTAGTCTTTCCCCTTCAAAATCTGATCAAGAAAGTCAGAGTAATGCCCAAAATCTTGCATTTTTGTTGATTCCAGATGCAGTAATGTTTAAAGCCAAGATGTAAGAACATTTGCTGGGAAAGAATCTTTACCATGAGTTCAGGTCCTGACACCCACATAACAAGCTTGGCAGGACACATGATCACTTGTAACCTCAGAGTTGTGAGAGGCAGGAGCCTGGAGTTTGCAGGCTTGTGACCACAAACATAGCAGGTCTAGTGGGAGACTCTTCTTCAGAGAAATAAGATAGAGAGTGACAGAGCAGGACTCCTGGCATCCTCTGCTGGCTTCTTTGTACTTCAGGCATGTGCACATATAACATATACACAATGAATAAATGATTTTAGACTCTATACAAATACAGAGTGTGGTTTGGAGGTAACTGAATGAGTACTTCCTATGTCTGTCAATCTAGTTTCCATTTGCTTGGCTAAAGATTAAGCATTTTTCAGCCTTGTGTGAACTTGGCATTCTCACCATTCCTGCTCAAAATTGTGATTCCTTAGACTTCTGCTATACCATCTAGTGAAGTAGTTAAAGACTTCTGGCTTTCACCAAAACTGATAAAGGGTCATTTACTGACAAAGTTTCTTTGTTCCTGACTAAGTACCCAAGAAGCAGAAGGAATCTTTTGCTGTTTCTAGGGCAGTAGACTACTGGAAATGTGGTGGAACACCTATAGGCTTTTGTCCCAAGAACGAAAGAGGATATGACTGTGTATTGACAAAGTTCTGTTGCTTGGAGAATTCTTCAATGTCTGAGAAAGTCTAGTCCAAAAATAAACAATACTATTTTACTAGGATCAACAGAAAAAACATTGTGTAGCTTCTAGTCTATAATAAAGTCTTTCTCAACTTCCTATTTCTATTTTAGAAAGAAATACCTTTTTTGTTGGACTTTTTCCCAGTTGCCAACTTCCTATTTCTAATATTTACTAAAGGGATCAGTTGTTCTGACTTTCTGGAACCTGAGTCTCACTGTTCCTCATGCAGGAGAGAGGGGCTATAAAACAGCCAAAGGATGAGTTAAGTGTGACATTCCTAGTATGGTTAGAACTGAGGTGACTCTCACCTTCTGTAGAACAACACAGATGACTAGCTAGATCTCCAATTGTGGACATCAGGTGAAAGCCCTTAGTGGCACTTCTGTGTATGGTTTTTGCTCTGATCTACCCCTTCCTTGCCACCACCCTGTGGATATATGTTAAATATTTAATAAATCCTGGTATATCAGAGAGACTCCACAGTCAAATCCTAGATAGACAGTTCAGAAAATCCTTGATTCCTGAATACAAGGATAAGCTGAGTCAATCACACACCTTTAATCCCAGCACAGGGAAAGCTGGGAGTGGTGATCAACATCCTTTATCCCATAACTCCAGAGACAGAACTTCTGTTTCTGTGAGTTCAAGACTACATGCCTTTAATCCTAACCTGGATGGGTATATAAGGGCTGTAGAAACCCAGAAGAAACAGAAGCAACTGGCAGAAGTAACTGGTAGAAGAGACCAGGTCTGAGGCTGAGAAAATTGCAAAACAGTTTGGTGAGAATTGACTGTGGTGCTTCCTCTCTCTGATATATCAGCCTTCCCCTGATATTTGGCTCATTTATTACAACCTAAATTCGTACTACTGGACAACCCTGTTCCTCCCTTTAAGAATGGGAATGTAGATATGGGTAGTTCTGCACAAAATTCATTATTGTCTACTGGATGTTCTTGAAATTAAACTGTTTGAGAGGTAGAGATAGCTCATCAGGTAAGAGCATTGGCTGCTCTTCTAGAGGCCCAGAACCCACATGGCAGCTCACAGCTGTCTTTAACTCCAGGTCCAGGAGATCCATCATCCTCTGGACGTTGGTGGTGATTGAGGTATGTGTTTGTCCTGGGCTGGTGACTGTCCTCTTCTTGTTTTTTTAAGTTACTTGTGCGTTGCTGTGACTAAATACATGTGACAGAACAACTTAATAGAGAGGACATTTATTTTGACTCATGGCTTCAGGACTGTCCATCCATTATGATGCAGAAGTTGCTGTGCCTGGGTGGCTGCATCTGTGACAGTTGGAACATGTGCACAACTTGTTCACATCAGGACACATCAGGAGGCAAAGAATTTACTGGATGGAGTCAGGCATAAGGTACCTCAAAGAACCATCCCATTGACCTATAACCTATGACCACTATTGAGACCCTACCTACTAAACACGGAATAACTTCTGAGAATACTGTAAACTAGTGTGGGATCAAAACATGAGCCTCCAGGGGACATTTTAGATTCACTCTGTAATAGTCTATTTCTGCCTCTAAAGTCTCATAACCATCTCCCATAATAATTGCTTTGAGTTCCATTTTATGAAACCCAAGAGTCCTTCTTCGTGGTGGTGGCACATGCCTTTAATCCCAGCATTTGGGAAGCAGAGACAGAGGCAGGTAGATCTCTGAGTTTGAGGCCAGCTTAGTCTGCATAGTGAGTTCCAGGAGAGCCAGGGCTACACAGAGAAACCTTGTCTTAACACCGCCCCCTAAAAAACAACAACCAGTGAGTCTTACTCATTCAAACATTGCTAAAAAGTCTAAAGGTTTTTTTTTTTTTTTTTTTGAGAATAAAAACAAACTCATTGCTGTGAGAACATGTCAAATCAAAAAAGAAATTACATAATTTCAATATACACTGGCAAAGAGCAATGCTACAGTCCCCAATATGATGATACATCATAGAGAATGCAAACAAGAAGCACTGGAAACACATTGAACATAACAGTAGAGAAGAGACTGGTGGGAAGGAAAGGCAAGTGTGTGTGAGAGGAAGGTGAACAGAAATAGTGTGTATGCAAATGCCATAGGCAAACCTATTACTTTAGTACATGACTGAGTTACTGGAAAGCTGAATCACAAATGATGCATTTTTTTTATAAGATACAAAGTTATACACACATAATGTTGAAAGTGTTTATTATATTCTAAAAACATTTTTTATCTTATCTTCTTCATTAATAAAATATTGTTTTAAAAATAAAAATGTCCAAAGTCTAACTTTATGTAAAATTTGAGGGGCTATCTATTTCTCTGTAAATGATAAAACAGATAAAAAGAAGATTTATAGTTGATTGATGATTAGGGATTGGGTGATAATTGATACCTGAAACAGTCTGTTGAAACTAAAAGGTATTTCACTGTAGTCATTAGCAAGTGCTGAGGAAATTTACTTACATTGCTGCCATGGTATTTCTGCATTCTCTGACTTGAGTAAATTAATAATTCTTAATATTTTCATATATTTTTCATCTATTGCCCATAATAATTCAGAGAAAATATTTTTATGCTTGATAAATGCTTTGTCAGTTATACATGAGGTTTGAAAGAGCATAAAATTGAGCAAACATATTAAGTAGAAAATGTGAAATATTACTTAATGATCAAATAAGAAGCATTAAGAATGTATTAAAATTAGGTATCTTCATACTAAAGCAACATATAAGACAAAATGTAGACATGTCAAAGAGAATTCAAAAGGAAAAATTGTTCTGGGCAATTGTATCTATTTCAGAGTCTTACTAATGAAGAAGATAAAAATAAAAAGTTTTGAGAATATAATAAACACCTTCAGCATTATGTGTGTATAACTTTGTATCTTATAAAAATAATGCATTATTTGTGATTTGACTTTCCAATAACTCAGTCGTGTATTAAGTTAAAACACCCTACATAAATCCCCAAAAGTAGGAACCCTAAAGGCTGTATTCTTTGATGATAATTCAATAAAATTGGAATCAATAAAGTGTGTAGAATACTGAATTGAAGAAAGTTCTGGATTGCCCAGTGAGACTGACTTTGGTATAAATTTATTGGCAGACAGTGGTAAGTGGCATAGGTCCCACATTAATTTCGGTCTTTGGAGCACAGGCACAGTAAATGGCCCAGAGTCATGAAGAAATTAAAATTTTTCTGTGGAATTGCGCTTCCTTAGGGTATGAGGCTTGCTGTCAATCCTAGAGCCTCCTCCCAAAGGTTCAGAAAATCCTGTTAAGGAATGAATTTTGGATGTAAGCAGCTGAGGAGTCATTGTGAGCTGTAAACTATTTTTTATTTTTTTTATTTTTTGAGTTCTAAAGAAACAGGACCAGGGCAACAATATGGTATTCCAGGCCATGATAAGATCTTCTGCCCAGCTTGGAGCTGATCTCTGGAGCCCTAGACTCTGAATCAGCAGAAAGCGGAAACCAAGGCTTCCTTCCCTGTTGGACCAGCTTCCACAGGACACAACAGTCTGGAAGCTCTACTCAACCTCCAGCTCAATATTTGTTCAATTCCCTCAGCCTTGAGCTTAACCAAAGACTTCATTCCCATTTTACTATGTGGCCACCCAAAGAAATTCTTTTCCATTAAAAAAAAAGAAGAAGTAACTTACATTATGTTTGTTTACCTTATTCTGGAAAGATTGTAAATACCAACATCAATTTTCAAAATGTACTTCATTTGCTAACAAGTGTGATTTAGTTGTCTTTGGCCAATAAAAACTTTTAATTTTAGATATAATTTAAATTTAGATATAATTTCTCTGAGATACTTTTGCTGAAGTACAATAAGAAAGCTTTATTTATTCAGCAAGAATAAGATATACAAGAAAAAAAGATATACAAGAAAGAGATGGTGGAGGGGTACAGAGCTAGCTCTCTTTTATTTTGATGAGTAAGCGTTTCTGATCTCCCTGTGTGAAATTAGACCAATGAAGAAAGGGAGCAAGAGGAACGAATGGCTGAGTGAGAGTCATCACCTGGTAAAGCTTCAAGATTCCAGAGCATGCATGCATGCCACACTGCAAGCCATCTAAAACATGCACTGATCCAAGAAAAGAAAATTGACATATATCTCGGGAATAGTAGAAAATGTCAAGCTTCTTCTCCAGAGTTTTATACACAGAATCCTATCACAGCTGTTGTATTGATAGAGCAAGTGGGATTCATCAGAATAAGAAATTCAAATGAATCACCTTGTAATGGTCTCAGCTGTTCATTCCTCCTTCCCTTGGTACTCCCCATTTACTGACCGTCCCTCCCACTGGACCTTCTTATTTTACAGGAGTGTTCCTTTTTGGGAACAGCAGTGGGGGATATCATATCTTTGATGCCCTTGATCCTAAGCTTTCCTTGTAGGGTGTACTGAAAGGCAGTGCTGGCATGGTCAGGTCTTGACATTTTAAAAACCAAACATATTGGAGACAGAGAAAGATACTGTTCTTCTAGGCCATTGAGGCCTCTCAAAAGGAGAACTGAGCCTGGCCTCAACTGCCTTCATCTCAGAAGGAAGCAAGGTTTATCTAAATGCTAATAAGGAAGAAATCTGGCTTTGAAGTTTATAAAATAGAGCTGATTGCTGGAGAGTGAAATGTGGCCATAAAGCAGAATTCCTGTTTTTCCTTCCTGTGTTTGCTCAGAACACAAAAGGAACAGCAGTGTGCATTGTCTGCCTTGTGGAGACTGAAAGTGGAGGTATGTGCACACATGAGCATTCGTTAATATTCTGAAGGTTAGTGTTTTGAGACAGGGTCTTACCATGTAGCCCAGGCTGGCCTCACTCCAAACATGTGATTTTACTTTCTGAGTGCTGAGAGTACATATGTGTACTACACTTACTTCAGAAAGTTATTCTCATATCTAAAGTAGCAGACATGTCAACATTTATCAAACACTGAGATAATGTATTTTGATTTTTAGTAAAAGCTAACAAAACTGAGAACAAAGCATTCCATTGATACAGAAAGCAGGAGGAAGAGGAGTTCATATGATGAGCTGATATAACTAACCACAGCACTCATTTCCATTCTAGTATAACTTTTATCATAATCTACACTGTGGTTAAAATCTTCAGCCAAGTTCATATTAAGCTGACTGGTCATGGAGGATGAAGCTGATCTTTCAGAAATTTGAATTTACTGAAGGAGGAGAAAGTTGAGTTTGACTCTCAGGGTGGCCTCATGTGGCCTCACAAGTTAGTATCACACAAAGCCGAAAGTCCTTCAGAACTTTTAACCAGCAAGAGCTTTGGGTATGCCTCTGACAAGAGGAACCATGTAAGGGCTGGAAAGGTGACTTGCCAATGTTTAACACTGTACTGCTCTCCCTGGGGACTTAACGTTCTCTTCTCAGTACCCATACTAGGTAGTTCCCAAACGGAGATTTGATGCCTCTTGTCTCTTCAGGCATCTGCACTCATATATATGCATATACTACCTCCACATATACGGTATAAAAAAGAATAAAAATAAATCTTAAAAAAAAGCACAAAGGGCAATCACTTCAAAATGTTGCTAAGACACTCACTGAGACTCATGTTTCACCTAGGGGCAGGATCATTAAATCAATTTCAAGCAACAAGGGTGTTCATTTAGCCAGCTTTTGGGCAAAGGAGTTTTCCTCAAGTTGCTTAAAATTGTCACTAAATCCATATAGTTTTAGGTAAGTGCTGAGACTACAAGGATTGAGACTGAGAATTACAGAAGTCAGTACTCAAAGATAACTCCCAAGACTTTGGTAAAACAAGTCCATTACCCTACAGTATGCCAATCAAAGGGAGAGGAGAATGTTACTTCTGGTACCCATAGGAACACATTCAGCAAAGACTCAGCAATTGGAAGACAGTCTTAGTAACTGAGCATCCCTTTCTCCTACCTACAGGAGCAGAGCATGAGTCATTGTGGCATTTCTTCCTGGTGTTTATTGCAATATGTTTATTGCATATTCATTTACTTGGTGTCTCTTTATGTCAGATTTAGATATAATCTCTCATGTGTTTCATTTTTAAATCATGGTTATTAAAGAGGATTTCTTAGGACCAAGAAAGGTGTATCTTAATCTTTTTGATTACCACACACCAGGTAATGATGAACTACAATGGCAGAGTATGGTTCACTAATACTATGGCTTTCTAGCAGGTGTATTTAGCAACTATTTAAAAAAAAACCCAAAGCAAACAATAAAGGGATGTTGAACACAGGAGGTATACTTGCATTTGTCACTGAGTTTGAAATGTGTTAAAAAAATAAGCCAGATTGAGGAAGAGCTAGACTGATATCTAGGGACAGAGAGAAGACATAATGTGCTGGTAGAAAAATCTAGATCAGAGCTATGTATATGTTGACTATAACACTATTTTAATTTTCATGCACATTTGAATGTAAAAATTTTATGAAACTATTTGCAACAAAGGATAAATGACATATAGTAGGTTTAATACAGTTAGAAAATGAGTTAGTAAGTTGTAAAGGTGGATTTAAGAGTTCTTCCTGTAAACAATCAAGTAGGAAATAGTGAAACAAAAACAGAAACTGTGATGCATTTAACCTCAAAGAATGACAGAAAAGTACAATGAAGAAAGCGGGTGAGATAGCTAGTAAAAATAGCGGGAAGGATAAGCTTGAGGAAACAAAACGATGTAACAATTGTAGATGATGATAATCACCCTGCGAATTTTCTCTTCGTTCTGTGTAACTGGAACCGTTCTGCCGTGCCTTGGTTTACCCTAGGCTCATCTCTTCCTCTCTTGGCTGCATCCCTTCTCATGCTGTGGCTTTTCGCTGCTGCTTCCTCACACATTGGCTCGTAAGCCACCAGGTCTGCAGATCACACTTTACTTCCCCTTTTGCTTCTTCTACAAATGGCTCTTTTTGAAATATCAGCAGTTGGGGACATTTTTCTTATTTTCTTTGATGATTCCTTTTCCGTTACATGCTCTTTCTCTGGCCCCTGATTCACAGAGATCAATCTCCCTCTGCCTCTGCCTCCCCAGTGCTGGGATCAAGGGCATGCATCACCACGGTACCTGGCTTCTTTCTGTTCTCAATATCTCTGCTGCAGCCTTTATGTGAGCAATTCAGCTTGACCACACTTTGCTTTAACTAATGAGACTGTGTAAAGGGACAGCATCGAGGAGGCTTGCTGGAGTGTCCTGTGGGATTCCCCAAGGTGAATTAAGGCGATTGCCTGAACAATTGCTCATGTCATACTGTGACTTATGTCCTGAGAGTTCTTCTCAGTTTCTGTTATTCAGGGGGTTGGGTTGTCTTATGGTGTGCCTCTAGTAACTCAAACATTCTGTGTATTATGGGTTGGATTGTGTACCATCAAATCCATGGGTTCAGGTCCTTCCAGTACTTCAAGGCATAATATTTAGAGATAGGATTTGGCAAATATAATTGGTTAAGAAGAGGTCATACAGTTAGGCCCCTAGCCCAAGTTGGCTGCTTTCTTATAAAAGAACACCATGTGGATAGACAGACGCTCCCATAGGGAGAAAGTCAGCATAGAGTAAAGGCTGTGGTTGGTGTGATATGTATAAACTGACCAGAGAGTCCTGGAAAAGACCCCCCACATCCTGACACCTTGATTTGGACTTCTTATCTGCAAAACTATGAGACAATAAGTGTGTGATGAAGCCACTCAGACTATGATGTACCAGTAGAAGCTGAGTGAAGATATCTGTTTTCCCTCTGGGGTTGGCTCCTCCACATCTGCATCTGACCATCATCCAAAGCTAGGTCGTGGGCTTGACCACTGAGTGTGATGGTCTACAGAGTGTGAGTCTTTTCCAGCTCCTTTTCCTGTGATGCTCTCTGGTGCTGTGCTCTGAGACAGCCTCACTGTGCTCCTGAACGTGTCATTCACATCAGAGTGTTCAGAGCTATAAGGCTTGCTTAAAGAGAAATCTCTGTAAATCCCACATCTGGGGGATCACATTCTCTCTCTTTCAAGCTCTGACTGGTTCTGTACACTTTAATTTTGTTCATTCAGGATTCTTGCCCTCATAATTTTTAGTCAAAACCCCATGATATTTTTAGCCAAAACTCTTCCATTTTTTCCTCAGCATTACCATTGAGTTATGTCCCATATTTATAGTACAGTTAGACCTAATATCTCAGTCTGATTTCCAGCCTAAAATTTCCCCAGCATTCTTTAAGTTTCAAAAAATTTGGCTTCATCCAATGTTACTCCTTTTGATTCACAGTTCTGTGAGATTAACAAATGCACAGTCATGTATTTGTCACCATCGTACCACAGTAAACAGTATCATAACCTAAAGAAATCCCCTTTGTTGTTTCTCTGGACTTAACCATTTCCCTTTTTCCACACCCTGGAAATTATCTCAGTGTTTACACTGCTCTGTTTTGGTAAATTTTATGTTTTAGAAGCAGTTGTCCTTCATAATTCCAGTTGAGGGTAGGGACCCTTTCTGATTCATTTAGAATGGCTTTCCTTACTGTGCTTCTATCATCAATGTGAACAAATGCTTCACAAGAAACACTTAAGAGAAGAAGGGTATAATTTGGAGGCAGCTGATGACATTGTGTCCAAAGTCAGGAACCAGGACATGGACAGGAAGTGAGGCCACCCTTAGTGATGCACTTCTTGCAGCAAGGCTCCCTCTCCTTATGGTTCTGCATACTTCCAAAACAGCAGCGCTGGCAGCCAAGAGACAGATGTATGACCCTGTGGAGAATACTTCTGATTCCAATGAGCATATACCTTTTGGAGTCTTCTTGATGTTTCCTGTGAGTTTCAGAAGTAGAGTCAACTCAACATAATTTTGTTATCCATGTGGAGATACTGAAGGAAAGCCTTATGGGAACTGCTTGGGTTTTTAGGAACAACCTCCAGATGGAGCTCCTGGGAGATAGTGAGACCTTTGTGAGGTGAGGTCTAGTGGGTGGTTTCAGTTCTAAGGGGACACTCTTGGAGGCTTCCATGAAGCTCCATCCCTCCTCTTTCTGTTTTATTCAGAAGCTGTGAGGTGAGTGGTTTTATTCCCCTTTGCACATTTTTTGTAGTGTGATGATATAAAACCTGGGAAACTACTAGCAAATCCTCCTTCCATAAAGTGATTATCTCAGATATTTGTTGCAGTAATGGAAATTGACATTTATTTTTGCATTTTTCAGATAATCTCAGACAAGGAACTGATTTAAGAGCAGGGGATTTATGGTGAAATTGGGAGCAGGTACCCTCAGATTTTCAGTCAGGCCAGGATCTTAGATAAACTGAATAAAAGTATTTACTAAAGACATCTTTATTAAGCACCAGGCTTAATGTGGAATATTTCAGTCTCTTGCATTGAAGAAATAAATCATATTCCTTCCACAGGTCTTAGAGATATAAAAATGATGAATACCCAGCCCCGTAAAGAGTAAGAACAAGGATGTGTTGTGCAGATCTGTGGAAACTCTGTACCAGGTGCTAAGTGCATAATTCTACAGTAACTTAGAAATCTCATGACATTTATTACTCCAGCAGTTGGTTTCATGTGGGACAGACATAGACTGCTTCCAGGGCAATTGGAAGTCCACAAGGTCAAGTCCCAGATTTACTTATCCTAAGGGTTGACAAACTTTTCTGGAAAAATAAAATAATGAGTAACTTAGACTTTGCAGCCTACACTGTGTTTGTTGTACAGTCTTCATTCTTTTTTTTTTTTATAAGCCTGAAAAGGTGTAAAAAACAATTCCTCGTTGATGGGCCCCACAAAAAATGGGCTACTGTCTGGAGCAGGTTAAGATGTACATTGTACATTGTAAGTCATTTTATGGTGCTCTTTAAATCTTAGAGATCCCTATAAAGCAGGGATTTCAGACAGAACTATGTTTCAAAGCCAAAACTCAGAAGATGGGGGTTTGTAATTGTTCTCACTGGCTGCACTTTTGTGGGGAGCTTATTTCTATGTGCTCTCACTGTGTGGCTTGCACTGGGTCATCCTGTGGGTAAATTTGTTTCCCTGCACTAATGTCAGGTTCGGCCACAAGGTCTGCTTCTATGTTACATGAGTGGAAATGTGGTGTGCTTCTTCCTGGAAGATGCCGATGAGCCAATGTGTGTGATTGAATCACAAGACTCTGTCACTGCCTGGAACTACCATCATGTATACACACCATCTCATGATTTCAACTGCCATTGTGTGACTGTTCTGTTGTATAAAAGTATGACATTTTATGCATCTGCCATTTAGTTATATGACACTGTGTGACTTTGCTATTGTGTAGCTTTGCCACTATGTAGATACGCTATTGGGTAGACCTGTCCTTGTGGAACTCTGCTATTGCATGAATGAGTCATTTGTGTCATTGTGTGGATCTGCCATTCCTGAATGTATCACTGTGTGGGCAGGACATTACATGGATGTGCCATTCCATGGGCATGATACTGTATGAATATACTATTGTTTTCTCCTTTCTCAATACCAATATTACCCAGAAGAGACTGATTCCGGAGTAAAGACATGCAAAGCAGAGTCACTGCCAATTCTCAGTTCATCTGTGAAATAGACAAGAATTAAGTCTTTGTTCTTAGACTCTGTCAGTGTTTTCCTGTTTTGTGAAGAAACACTATGACCGTGACAACTTTATCTATCTATCTATCTATCTATCTATGTATCTCTATGTACATTGGTGTCTTGACTACATGTGTGCTTGTGTAAGGGTGTTGGATCCCATGTAACTGGAGTTACAGACAGTTGTAAGCTGCCATTGAACCTGGGTCCTCTGCAAGAGCAGCCAGTGCTCTTAACTGCTGATCCATCTCTCCAGCCCTCAAGACAAGTCTTTTTTTAAAAAAACTTTATTCATTTATTTTTATTTATTTGCCTTGGTGTTTGCCTGGAACTGGGAACTGGAACTATAGACAGTTGTAAGCTGCCATGTGGGTGCTGGGAATTGAATCCCGGTCCTCTGGAAGGGCAGTCAGTGCTCTTAACCACTGAGCCATCTCTCCAGCCCCCCTCAAGACAACTCTTAATTGGGACTTGCTTACAGTTTCAGATGTTTTGTTCATTACCGTGGTGGGAAGCATGGTAGCAAGTAAACAGACACATTGCTGGAAAAATAGCTGAGAGTTCTACATCTGGGTGTGCAGGCAGCAGGAAGAGAGAGCCCCTGGGCTTGGAATGAGATTTTCGAAACCACAAAAACCTCTATTGCCAGTGACACACATCTCTCTAACAAGGCCACACCTCCTAATCCTTTCAAATAGTGCCATTTCTTGTGACCATGTATTCAAATCTATGAGCCTATGGGGGTCATTCTCACTCAAACCATCACAGAGGCCAAGACAATTTCTATTGTTGTTACTACATAATCTAAGAAAGTGGAACAAAACACTGGTATCTGTGACCCCACTGAAACTTTCTCAGTCTAGGCTCATAGAACAGAACTAAGCAGTTGTCTGTCAGAATTGTGGAGTTCATTTAGAAACCATGAGAAAACAAAGTATATGTAATTATAAAGTTGGGACATTTTAAATAAGTGGTAAAGCTTGCCAGACTAGCCAGGAGTTCTGAGTGGGGCAAGTTAGTAATGGAGGGAACAGCATCATTGTCAAAGTCATGTGTTTGGGACAGCCAACTTACAGAAAATAATTAACCTCACAAAATAAATCTTATAAATATAGTTAATATTTATAAGTAAGTACGGTGATTTGAATAAAAATGGTCCCCATAGGCTCATAGAGAATGGCACTATTTGAAAGGATTAGGAGGTGTAGTCTTATTGGAGTAGGTGTGGCCTTATGGGAAAAATTTGTCACTAAGATGAGAGGGGTTCTGTTTCAAAAGCTTAAGGCAGGCACAGTGTCTTTCTCTTCCTGCTTCATGTGGATGTAGAACTCTGAGCTATCATGTTTGCCTGTGTCCACAATGCTCCCCATGAGGATAATGAACTAAATCTCTGAAACTGTAAGCAAGCTCCAATTATATGCTTTCTTTTATAATAGTTGCCATGGTCATAGTGCCTCCTTACAGCAATAGAATTCTTATTAAGACAATAAGGTACAGCCGAAAACAGAATAGCAATACTGAAGCTATTTCTAAATAATGTGTTACTAATAATTAACACAGCTTTAGTCACTGAGCCAAATGGTAAGGTCGATCAGCAGTTCTGAGCCCTGGGTGAAGTGCTCACAAACCCTCCGTGGCTAACAGATGACTGTGACTTGCAGAGGAAGAGCAGCATCTTTGGATTCTCAGTTCAGGAAGTTGTCTTCACTAGTTAATGAAAATATGAACTTTTTGTGTTTTCTTTTCAACTGGCTCTTTTTGGACTGAACACATTTGCTGATACTAATGACTGACAGTCACAAAAACATTTTAAGTGTGCCAGGTAACATGATGAATGCTTCAGATAGGTTTTTTTTTTTTTTTTTTTTTTTTTTTTTTTTTTTTTTTTTTTTTTTTTTTTTTT
>PVIH01013088.1:0-60142 GCA_004025045.1 Sigmodon hispidus
ACCTCAACTTAACCCCAACCACTTTGAACTTGATAGAAGAGAAAGTGGGAAATACACTTCTACAAATTGGCACAGGCCACCACTTCCTAAATATAACACCAGTGGCACAGGCACTAAGACCAACAATCAATAAGTGGGATCTCCTGAAGCTGGGAAGCTTCTGCAAAGCCAAGGACACTGTCAATAGGACAAAACGCAAAAAAAAAGAAAAAGAAAAAAAAATGGAAAAAAAAAAAAGCTTCATGCATAAAAAGCCCCTTTTCTACTAGTTTCTTGCTTTAAAAGCTGCAACAGGTTTAGTTTCTTAAAATGAAGTTTTATAATGTTCTTAATACCTTATAATCAGGTCGAATATTTGCAAAATATATAAAGGAGTCCACAGCTAAAGCGATCTTCAGTCCGCCTCCTTCCCAAGACAGGGAGCACATCTGCTTTCCCGGGACTTTCAGAGTACCTAGATGCTGGGAAAAATGAGACAGCAAGCATTACAGTGAACAAATTACTACTTGAGTGGCCAATGCTACTCGAGAAAATTCTCAAAATTAAATGTATTAGTAACACCACTAAGGACAATATATATTTATGAAAACAATGCTGACATTTTAGTATTTATCATTTGTCACTTATTATTAAGATAGGTTTTTATTACAAATAAATCATCATTACAGATGTAGTGCCATAGGCCTTTAGTCCCAGCACTCAGGAGGCAGAGGCAGACAGATCTCTGTGAGTCTGAGGACAGCCTGGTCTACAGAGTGAGTTCCAGGAATAGATAGTGAAACTCTGTCTCAAAAAAAAAAAAAAAACTCACTTTGCAATAAATTAAAACTATGAGAAATTTAAAAGGACAGGCAGATATGTGTTTAATATCCAAAGACATTGAAAGCACCATATTAAAACCCAAATATATGAGCCAAAAGTAAGTGCACTACACTAAAATACTAATCAAGTCAATGATCAAAAAGATGTTTATTTGAATCATAGAGAAAATACCCTAAGTAGTTATTTTATGGCAGTTTCCTATGTCAAACGTTTAGATTTCTAAACATACAGATTATAAGATGGTAAATATAACAAGACTTAGAAGATGCTATTCAGACACACTCTTGGTATGTGGAGGCAGCAGCTCAAATGTCCCAAAAAGAAAGCATAGTAAGTTGTGCTCTCTGTGCACTTCCCACTCACTGCTGCGCCTGCTTTAAATAGGAAGGTAAACCTGAAATATAATTACCTCACCAAACGGTGTGTAAAACTGCACGATGTTGACATCCTTGTCCTGAGTGACCACTTTCTGAGAGCCTGCCACAGCCAGCACACTGCCAATGTGGTTCCACTGGATACCGACCACATACATGCCCGTATCGATCAAAACTGGGTCTAGTCAAAAAAAAAGAAATAAATAACCTAAAAGGACAAAGATGGCAACTGTGGTCACAACTTAGTCTAGAGAACTTTACAATCTTAATAGTTTTTGTTAAAGATGACTTACTTTGGTCATTCTCGTGCCTCATTATTTGGCATCTCCCATTGTCAAAGCAGATGGCTAGGCAGGGGCAGTCAGGCTCCACATAGCCTTCTGTCCCATGGTACCAGTGAATCCCAGCGATACTGATGGCTCCGGTGACATTCACCAAGCAGTTCAGTTTCATTTTCATCTAGGCAGAAGTGGTTAGCTTGGACTTAATAATTGCATTTCAAACATGCAATTTAATCTATATAAGTATTGAAGGAAGAGCAATGAAAATAAGACTTGAAACCTGGCAAAAAATGCAAGCTTCATAACTTATGGGGTCACCAAACCTAGATAAGCTACTCATCTGACTTTCCATTTTTCCCAAACACAGAGATAAGTGTGGTGGTATAGGCTTGCTATTCCATCACTCCAGAAACTGAGGCAGGAAGATCTCAAGTTTGAGGCCAGCCTGGGCTACATAGCAAGTACAAGGTCAGTCTCAATAATATAGGAGACCTAATCTCAAAACATTAAAAAAAGAAAAACCCTGCACTCACACTCAAGAGTTTTTAATGAGGCTCATATGACAGTAGAAGATCATGCGCTATAAGCCAGCCTGGGCTACGTAGCGAGATCTTGTCAAAAGAGGAAAGAAAGGGGGAGGAAGGACCGGAGTGAGGGGAGGAGGAAGGGAGGAAAGGGGAAAAAGAAAAGAAGGAAGAAGAAAAAGAAAAAGGAAGAAGGAAGGAAATGGAAACTCAGCAATTTTCCTTCCACCAGGAAGCACCACACACCCTCAAGAAAAGCTAAGATTTGTCTTTTAACTTTTAAAATTATTTAATAATTAAAACTGAAGAAAAATTCCATAAACTATTATAACTATCATGAGAGCATACATATATAAATGACAAAAGAATCATATAAAATTATACTACTGTAATTAATACCAATGAACAGGTATATACTTACTATAAAATTTCCTTGGTTATCATAGATGTGTATTTCTCCATTTGCCATTCCAAAGAGTAAGATCTTACTATCTGCAGACCAGGTCACGTGGCACAGCTGTATCCCCTTCAGGTCTTTCCCCCAAATCCGATTCCCTACAGCATAACAGAGCCACGGTTACTGCAGGCTCAGAGTGGTGATCTTCTACTCCTGCTCTGGAAGCTTCATTTCCCTAAGGGTTTCTCATATTCCTCACAGCATTCATGCAGCCACTTGATTTATTTGGTCAATAAATATTTATTGGCACTTATGTAAGATAAATCCCTTGGAGACCTTTTAAATAGCAGCTGTTTCAAACTTTCTGCCCCCTCTCTCAAGCTCCCAGGCAGGGAGGTTCGCATTCACTACTATGAAATCAGCCATCTACTCTATAAAAAATACAAGGTCTCTCAAGCAGTTCTTCATCCATTTGCATCCCCAGACACTCAGAGCTAAGAGAACCCAAGCTGCTCCTGTCTGCTGTGTCAACACAACGGAGGAGGCAACTCCTCAGATGAGCCTGTGTATGGTCAACCCTTCCATCTGGGCCTATGATCAACCCCTTCCTGGTTTTACAAAGATCTCCCTCTAGCTTATCCTCATTTCTCTCTTGTTCTTTTAACTCTTCTTTCTAACCCTTCTTACAAGTTTAAGGTGTGCATCAAACTCATAATCACCTCAAATAAAAACAGACAAAAACCTCTCCCCTCAACCCTAACCCTCCTCTCTAGTACTGCCCTCTTCCTACCGATGCCTCCCCGCCACATTTTTTATTTATTCACTGAGTAGTACAGGATTCACTTCCTAACAGTCCCCTCAACCCTGAAGTCATCCCAGTCTACCTGCTGCTCCACAGCTCCCTGAAGTTTCCAGTAAGGAAGCCATGACTGCCTATTGCTGAAGTCAGCTGATAATGGGTCTTCGTCTATGCTCTTCCTGTCTTTTAGGACCATACCCTCCTCCTTGGATAGTCTTTACTTCCAGGGGACTTAGGGACTTCTTTGTCTCCAAGGCTTCTCATTTCAGTGTCTTATGTAAAGCCCTTTTTTTCTCCTCCAAAGCTATTCCTTAGCCCTGAAACATTCTACTCATCCACCTGTGGCTAATGCTTCAGCATGCATCTCCTCCTCCAGGAAGCCCTCCCTGATCTCTCCCCATCTGCATCTGGTGGTTTTTCACATGTTCCTGTATGTTCGCTGCTGTAGCACTGATCACTTATGAGTGACAGCCTGTTTTCCCATGATCATTCCTAGTATCAGTCAGAGCTGCTTTTTACTACTGTATCATTAATTTCTAAACTACAGCTACTGCTTTCAAGACTTGGCAACATTGGACGAGTGCAATAAACACACAAAAATAAATAAATAAAAGTTACTTTTAAATAATTTCTGTAAGAATTTTTTTATATTAAAACCAAGATGCAGGGGGCTGGAGAAATGGCTCAGAGGTTAAGAGCACTGACTGTTCTTCCAGAGGTCCTGAGTTCAATTCCCCGCAACCACATGGTGGCTCACAATCATCTGTGATGACATCTGGTGCCCTCTTCTGTATACTGTATACATAATAAACAAATCTTTCAAAGAAAATAAATAAAACCAAGATGCAGACTCACAAAAGACCCAGCCTCATGTTTGAACTATAACTTGAAAGAAAGGGAATTTTAAGGCTAGAAAATAATGACAACAGCATGTTCTGTTCAAATGAAAATACAAATTTTTGTAATTTTATACCTCTGAAACTAAAATCTGCATTTCTATATATTCTAACCAATATGAAGATGAATTACATAAAGGTCATACTTTAAATGATCCTAAAAATTAATTCACCTGTTTTCAATACCACTATAGGAAGTCAAAACAATAGATTTGTCTCAGAAATAGTTAAAGGGAAGTGGTTAGAACTGAAAGGGGGTCCCTAATGTCACCAAATTATATAATAGGTGTTTTCTTCTCTAATGTCTATTTCAATCAGAATGAGTTAGCTTAAATCTCTAACGGAATCACTAAGTACTGCTCTCTGGCCCATGTCCAGTGACTGTATTACCGTCTACTGAGCCGACTATCACAGCCCCATCTTCATACACAATGCAGATCTTCTGACCATCAGCGTTCCAGCTCATACTTCGAACCACTGACTTATTGCGATTGTTGATCATCTCCTCATACCAAGAACCTGTGTTCACAAGTTAAAAAACCACAAGTCAAAACTTTCACATTTAGCAGGCCAGGCATGGTGGCACACATCACTCTGCATATGGGAGGCAGAGGCAGGAGGATTTCTGAGTTCAAGGCCAGCCTGGTCTACAGAGCGAGTTCCAAGACATCCAGGGCTAAACAGAGAAACCCTATCTTGAAAAAACAAAAGAATGGGGAAAAAACCCTTTCACATTTATCAATTGGCACTTAAGGGTTGGTAATATTTTCTGGGCATTGTCATGTATACCAGAACTTGGGAGACCGAGGCAGGAGGATCAGAAGTTTGAGGCTCCGTTGGGCTACACATAGCAAGACCCTGTCTAAAAAAGAAAAAGTTGTTAACATTCTAAAAATGCACTGTTGGATAAATTATTGTAAAATTTTCTATAACCTAAGGCATTTAACTTAGAAGGCTTCAAACCCACCATAAACAGAATTACAAGTTTGATTAGGTATTATTCCTAATTACTTCATGATTATCATAGAAAATACAACAAATATTCCTCTTTTATTTTTTATTTCTCTCTTCTTTTTTTTTAAACTTTATTTATTTATTATTTATTTATTTATTTGCCTTGGTGTTTGCCTGGAACTGGAACTACAGACAGTTGTTAGCTGCCATGTGGGTGCTGGGAATCGAACCCGGGTCCTCTGGAAGAGCAGACGGTGCTCTTAACCACTGAGCCATCTCTCCAGCCCCCCTATTTCTATCTTCTTGTCAATTAAGAAAATAAAATTTCATTTGCTTTTTCTTTCAAGGCTAAAAATAGCTGATTTTTCTGAAAGTTCATCTTTTCCCACAGAGTGACACATTTCAGACAGTGAGGAAAAATCATTACAAAAGCAGCTGCATATGTATACATAAGCTCTCTGTGATTAAATTGATGATGATTAAAATACAAGCAGATTCCACTAAAGCCTGTAGCCTATTAGCTAAAACTATAAGCCTGCTTATGACATTCTTTAAACACGGCTCAGAGAGATAGCTCAGCGGGTAAGGGTGGTTGCCACCAAGGCTGAGGACCAGTGTTCCATCACTGGAATTCACATGGCACGCACCGGAGAACTATCTTTCAAAAGGTGTCCTACATCTCCACACATACAATGTAACTTGTTATGTCTACATATACAGAGAGAGAGAGAGAGGGAGAGAGAGGCCCACAAACTTAAAGTTCAAGTAAAATATATTTTGTAATGAAGAATTGGTAAAAGGGAGGCTAGAGAGCTGGTTCAGTGGGTAAGAGTATGTCCAGCTGCTCTTCTAAAGGACCCAAGTTCAATTCCCAGTACCGATGCTTGCTGGGTAGTTAACAACCGCCTGGAACTCCAGCTCCAGAGGGACCTTGAATAAGGATATACACAGATAGAAAATGTGACTTTATTCATAATAAAAAATAAAAAAAAAGAAAGGGCATCCTCAAAAAAAAAAGAAAATATTAAAATTCTCTTAATTGCAAAAAAAAAGAAAATCTTTAAGAATGAGCTATAAATGGGGTATCCTAAATCTTTTTACAACTGTACATATTTAACTAAGCCTTTCCCAGCCTCAAAGAAGAATAAGTATTGAGTTGCTGCTCCAGTAATAGAGCCGCCACGTCTAAGTTAATCCTTCTCTTCCTCTCCCCTCCGGCCCCTCCCCCAGTTCTGTCTCAACTGAGGCAGAAGCTGTGAGTCATCATCAGAGATGAGATGAATTGAATCCACAAAAGAAAAGGAAGCTGACCGGCTCAATACAGGAAATACAATAAAAGCAGTCCTGCCTTCGACTGCTTCATAAATGCGTTTTTATCTAATACTAACTCCAGCTGACCACACAGGAATCCATTCCTATTGGAAATGTGGGGGAGGAATTACTTCATATGGAAACCATTCTAAGTGTCTCAGTTCATTGTGGTAATGTCAACAGTCACCTGATCCATTTTCCTAACGCAGGGTCACAGATCAAAGGAACAGGATGCAGCCTATTTCAGAGAAGTTATTTCCCATCCAAACACAGACTTAGCTTGTGAATGATCAAAGCGGTGGCGCCTGACCGACAAGATGGCTCAGGGGTAAAGGTGCTTGCTGTCAAGGCTGGCAACCGAAGTTCAATGCTGGGGTCCCACATGTGAAGGAGAACCGACTACCACAAACTGTCCTCCAGCCGCCACGTGTGGCACATGTGCACACACACACACACAAATGATAGATACATAAAATGTAAGCTTTTAATAAAATGTAATTTTTAAAAAATTAAAGCAGCTCTCAGAAGCTAAAGAAACACTCAGTGGATAAGGGCACTTGCTGCTCTTGCAGAGGGACAGAGTTCAGCTGCTAGCACCCACATCAGGCGGCTCACAACAGCCAGTAACTCCAGCTTCAGGGGATCTAACAAACTCTTCGGACCTCCAACAGTAGCCACACACAAGTATGCACACACACACACAAGTGTGCACACACAAGCACACAATTGTGTGCACATGGAACCATAAGATACTTCTTTAAGCAGCTCTCCTAATATACCTTTATACAGCATCCAGACAATGATAAGCCCATTTTGATCACTGGTAGTCAACTTCTGATACTGTTCATTCCATGTTACAACTTGAACAGCACCTAAAACATTAAAATAACAATTCAAAAACTCTAAAATGACTATAATTTATTTCGAATTTGCATTTTTATACAAATGAACAGCAAGAGGATGTTAAAATCAATATAGTTTTTATGTAGTCTTTAATATTAAAAGTAAATTATGAATATAAAAAATTATGCTACTATCTGCAACAATGCAAAATATTCTTTTATATGTACTCCTGTCTCACACCTTCAAAGGCCCTTCTCACAACTAGCTAACAGCGCTGCCATAGAGCTGATGTGGAACAGGTAAAGGCATGATTACCAGACTGGCCTGACTCCCAAGCATAAAGATGGGTATCTGGGGTACTTTGGTTGCTCTTTTTTTTTAAAAAAAAAAAAAAAAAAAAAAAAAAAAAAAAAAAAAAAAAAAAAAAAAAAAAAAAAAAAAAAAAAAAAAAAACTTTATTTATTTATTTGCCTTGGTGTTTGCCTGGAACTGGAACTACAGACAGTTGTTAGCTGCCATGCGGGTGCTGGGAATCGAACGAACCCTGGTCCTCTGGAAGAGCAGACGGTGCTCTTAACCGCTGAGCCATCTCTCCAGCCCCACTTTGGTTGCTCTTGGTTGGTGTGTCCCCTACTTTACTATCTTTTCTTCTACCCCAGTTCCCATTGTTCCACACACCGGAGAACACTTCAGGCTCTATGCCAGTGGTTCTCAGCCTCCAGAGGTCAAACAGCCTTTCACAGGGGCTACACATCAGATCTCCCCATACATCTGATGTTTACATTATAATTCACAACAGTAGCAAAATTACGCTTAGGAAGTATCAACAAAAATAATTTTATGGTTGGGGTGATCACCACAACATGATGAACTGTACTAAAGGTCACAGTGTTAGAAAGGCTGAGAACCACTGCTCT
Source organism: Sigmodon hispidus (assembly GCA_004025045.1). NCBI lineage: Eukaryota > Metazoa > Chordata > Mammalia > Rodentia > Cricetidae > Sigmodon > Sigmodon hispidus. The sequence continues at coordinate 8,119 of PVIH01013088.1, forward strand.
GTGTTCCATGAATGACTGGTTTCATTTTCTTATCCCTAAATTCTTTAGTGTCTATTTCCTAATGATGCTCCCTTTATAACCCATATTACAAACAGAGAAGTTAACATTGATGAAATATAATCTAGTAATCCATTCAAACATCAATCCTCAAAGAAGTGTCCTGCACAGGAACTTGTTTTTCTTACTCTAGGATCTGACCTGCAGACTTTCAGGTATTATAACTATTTAGTCTTCTTTAACTTGGAATCACAGAACAGATCCAAGAGGATAACATATATTTAAAAACTCACAGGCAAATAACACAATTTTGTAACAAATAAACTAAAAGCCAGGCTTTTTCAGATTTATCAGAGATGATATTTAATTTGTGTAAAAGGGTTGAATTATTCTGAGACATGAATTATGGTTCAAGAAAAATGATTACTTTCAATACTATTATTATCTAAATAATACTATTTGATTTAACATATATATTTTTGACATATAAATTAAGTAGATGATGACCTAAATGTCTAAATGCTGTTCAAACATGACAAATTAAAAAATTAAATGACTTACCACTATGCCCTTCAAGATTCTGGTTCATAGAAAGGTTACTGGGGGCTGCTAGACCCCTCAATTTTGAATCATCTAAAACAAAAAAAAGCCTGTGATTAAATATATAAAAGTAAAAGATTACAAGATTTTAACATGTCTTGGGTTATGAGAAGGGTGTGTATCTGTATGATATTATGTGATTATTTTCAAGTGTTATTCATTCTGACCTATCTTTCTCCTGACCCAAATGTGAGCAATAATATACAGATCCCTTGCAAGACATTATCCTAGCAAAATAAAGCAATGTGCATAGAAGACCATTAGCTCAGTGTATTAAATATACTTGAAATTAAATATACAATCATCATTATTGAATATTCTCTCCCAAGATGTCTATGAATATAAATTAAGATCTGCAAAAACTTGTAAAGGACTAAACAGCCAAGGTTTTAAAGTCTAGTTTTTACTGTTTCCCAGAGTGTCATGCCCACTGGATCATTCATTCAACAAATAGTTATTGGATGTGCACACTGTGTCTCTCCCATGAGCACCTCCATCACAGGCCACCAGCACCTTAGACTTTTTGGCACAGAGATGACATAATCTGCCCCAGCCATTTTTGCTTAATGATACTGACTAATTGTGAAAAACTGATTTTCACAGTAGCCTACTTGAGGTCTGGAGCTGGAGCCACTACAGAGATACAAAGGAAGGAGACAGAGATGAGACACATCTGGGAGACAAAAGCAACAGGATTGCTGGCAGAGCTGATATTGGTGATGGGAGCGGAGTCCAGCTCGAAACAGGTAGGTGTACAAAATCGGCTAAGATGGACAAAACTGAAGAAAAGATCTCAGAGAACATCGGTTCTATTTTAGAGCTAGTAGGTCTGAGATGCCTGAGAAATTTTCCAGTGGAATGTCCAGGTCTAAAATCTCACCACTGAACTGGAGGTATAACTAAGGATCACCCCCATACAAGGTAGTTAAGCTGTCGGAATGAAAGAACAAATGTAGAGAGCAAAGGAAAAGCCCACATACAAGTTCTCGGGAATTCCAACCCTTAAAGAGGAAGAACACGGAAACAGACTCTAGTAAAGATGCTGAAGATGCTGAAGATCTCCCCTGTCTTAAAAAAAAATAGTTGAGGGGAAGTGGGGCTCTGCTCATTAGCTTTGGAACATGCAAATCACTGATGAGAGAAAGAAGAGGAGAAAGAAACGGCTACTGAGACAGAAGATGAGATGGTCCTTCAGGTTTCTGCTTCACACATCCTTTGGACTGCCAGACATTCTGCAGAACACAGATAAACTGATGAACTATGTCAAAATGAATGGAATCGTCCTTCAAATTTCCTGCTTCACTGAAAGGTATGCCAGAGACACTAGGCCTGTAGGCTGAAATGGATGCCTCAATGTTACAAAGGAACTTTGGGTGACTGTCTAGGCAGCCAGATGTCATTTCTGTCATTTCTAAAATTTGGAAGTTGGATGTACTTTCTGTTTACTCAGGTAATATATCTTTCCGTGGTCTTTGATGAGGTTTAGGATTATATAGTTATAAGTATAGTTTTTCTTTGTTATAATAAAAGGTAAATTAGATGTGAAACTTTGGACTCACAAGGATAAGGTAGATGATAGAATATTTTCTGTAATTTTGCAAAATTAAATAGACTAGATATTGTAACTAATTCTTTCTTGACAGCTGTTTTGTTTTATGTAATTTTGCTATGTGGAAACTGAAACCTTCCTTTTTGATTAGACAGAAAAGGGAAAGTGATATGAGCTGTCCTTCTGTACACTATAGATTATCATTGGATAATAACAGAACTATTTTGGCCTATGGCAGGGCATCTTAGAAGTAGGCAGGAAACCCAACCATGATAAAGGGGGAGAAAGAGTGGAGTTAGAGAGAGACTCCATCCAGCAGCCCAAGAAACAACATGTAAAAGAAACACAAGTAAGAAACACGGGCCACATGACAGGACAGATTAATGGAAATGGGTGAAAAATGCAAGAGCTACCTAGCAATGTGCCTGAGCCATAGGCCAAGCAGCATGTAATTAATATAAGCCACTGTGGGATTATCAGAGACCAAGTAGCTGATAATCTATTGGGACAGCTGGCCCGGATCTGGGGGCTGCTCTGGGACAGAACTTCAGGCTACATATGCATTTAAGAAACAACAGGGGTAAATGTACTTTCTTTTAATACAGTTAAGAAAAGCAAAAAACTGAGCAGTCACAGTACAAATCAGAGCCAAGTTTTCACTAGTCCTGATGCATCTGTCTCCCAAACAGACCTCTGCCTTTAGCTGGACATGAGCAGGGGAATCACCACAAGCTCAATGTCAACCTGGTCTACATTTCAAGTTCTAGCCAGAGCTACACAAGGAGAAATGAAGAATGTCTGCCTTTTATTTCACGTAATTAAATATAGCAAAGCAAAGCTATCGTTTCCTTTCAGTTAAGTCTGTCCATAGACCCTTTCACAGAAAGCTGAAGACAAGCACAGAAAAGTGAGACAAACTTTGTTTCAAATCTGACCCCTGTCACTTACTAGCCACAAGACCTTGGGCAAATTATTAACTGATCAGGGCTTCAATTTTCTCATTGCAAATACCATAGTTTTAAATCAATTTAAGGCCAAATAGCCAACCAAAAATATGGCAAACGTGTGATTAACCCCGCAGTAAGAGCTGTAAGCCTGTGTCTCTAGTACAAAGAACACACACAGCATTAGCACTGCAAAAGATCAAAAGCTCATGCCATCCCACGTCTACTCTTCAGTGTGCAGCCCAGTTATCTATTTTTCTCTCTTTGGTAATTCTTATGGCTGATGAAGTTTGGGAGATGATGCTGAAAGGAGCCTAAAGGGGGCTGGAGAGATGGCTCAGCGGTTAAGAGCACCGTCTGCTCTTCCAGAGGACCCGGGTTCGATTCCCAGCACCCACATGGCAGCTCACAACTGTCTGTAGTTCCAGTTCCAGGCAAACACCAGTAAATAATCAGTAACTTGCTGAAAGTCATTTGGTATCATGTGACAGTCATTCCAACCTGCAGCTCTCTGTCTACATCCCCAAACTATATCAGTATCATTAAGATCCTCAACCCAGGGCCATCCATGGAGATGGCCCATCAGGTAAAAGCCCTTGTAAATTCAATTCCCAGATTCTACAGTGAAAGAAGAAAACTGACTCCCAAAAGTTGCCCTCTGACCTCTACCCACATGCTTACAAACACACAGCACACACACACAATAAATAATGCAGTTATTAAAGTTTTTTTATCTAGAGCAACCCTAGAGAAGTCAAAGAAATGTAAAACTTCTGTAATTCCAGAGAACTAGAAAAAAACAACTTCAGGAAAAGATACCTGATATTTACATTACACATTCCCTGACCTTTATTGCAAAAGTACTCTGAAAAAGTCACCACCAAACATTTGAGTTTCTTTTCAAAAGAATTCATAATGACAAATATCAGAAACAGGTCTCACTGAAAACCTAACACTAGCCATTTTGTTCTACCAATTTCATAATCCATGTACTGACAATGATCACTTACCTGTCTGTGTCTCTAATCTCAAAACTTTCAGCAATCCATCCTCACCACCACAAGCTATGAACCCTTGGTCCTTGTTCCAGGAAATGCATTTCAACTTCACGTTGTTGGGAACAGCAATCTGTAACAAGAATCGCAGTGATGTTAGTTGCTTTTCACAAAGGAGTTGGGAAGGTCACCAACCAGGAGATGTAGACTGATGAACATCTTCCAAGAAATTTACACGAACCTATTGTGACCCATACTTACAATCTCAACATTTGGAAGACTAAGGCAGGGGGATCTAAAGTTGCATGCCAGCTTGAGTTACACAAAAATACCCTGTCTCAAAAAAAAAAAAAAAAAAAATGGAGGGAGAAAGAGTAACACCCTGGGGCGGGAAGCTATAATGAAAACTGGTGTGGTCCCCACAAAGGCCCCAAGCTCTAGTATTCGGTAAAGAAGTTCATTTAAGGAAGAAGAGTGGCTGTCAGGAAAGTAGGACTTGGGGGTCACCTCATGAGTTCTATAAATGCGGGAACTGAGACATAAATCCGTATAACCGCTCTTACTCCCTTTCTCCCCACACAATATTTATAATTTCTTTCCTCTGGCGTGGCAGCCTGTGATCATCCATCTTTTGGATCAGCAAGTGGCTGAGGAAAGGACCCAGAGATCATCTATCTTTTGAATCAACAAGTGGCTGAGGAAAGACCCAGCCGTGCCTGGTGGTCGCTGTCATTCAAAAGAGTTTAGGCAGGACAGGAATGTGAAAGAATCCTGCGGGGAAAGCTACTGGCTCGGCCAAGGACTACCAGGGCTCAAAAACCCGCTGGAAAATATAGGCGACCTGGAGATGGAGATGCAGCCGGGAGAACCGTCTGCAATCCTGGGAGGATGCGGGCACCGACGGGCTGCAGTAACGAAGGGGGCGCCATGGCTGGCTGCCCACCCGGGGAAACTCACTTTCTTGCTCAGATAGAAGAACATCGTGGGAACTGGAAGAAGACGACCCTCAGCAGTCAAGGTCCGCAATATATAACGGGTTCTACATCTCCATTCGCGAGCACCGGAGGCTCAGCGAAGCTCCCGTCGCCTGGCAACCGCCGCCACCAAGTCGCATCCGGGGCGTTTAGAGAACTTCCGGTGTGGCCCTCCCGCGGGGTGTTGTCGTGCGCCTGCGCGGGGCTTTGGGTTGCGATGGAATCCGTGTGTGGCGGGGTCAGAGGGTTCTGCGCTGCCATTGGGTTTGTACCCTTTTGGCTGCCGACCCGATTAGCGACCAGTGTGCATCCCCAGTGCCTCTGCCTTCGCCCCGTCACCCGCGCCGCCATGCTACACCGCCACGCTGCACCCGGACAGGCGCGCGTCGGGGGTCAGTATAAACTAAAAAATGGAGCGCCTTCCCAAAATGTCTTGAAAAGTCTGTTTTCTAGCTAATCTCCCAACCCCTACCCCGGCCCTATGTCTTTAAAGGAAAAGTCGCTTGTTGCATTTGATTGGCTCTTCCATCGAACAAATAAATGGCAGTGCAGATGTGCATTTTGATGATTGCCTTCTCCTTTGAGCGAAGGAACTGCAGAACCCTTTGAAGCAATGTGGGAGTAGGTGCTATTTTATTTTGCTTTGGAATCTCTTACGGTTTCTATTGCTGCGATGAAATACTATGATCAAACAGCAAGCCGAAGACGAAAGTTTATTACGCTTACACTTCCACATTGTAGTTCATCAATTAAGGAAGTCAGGGCAGGAACCTGGAGGCAGAAGCTGATGCAGAGGGCATGCAGGGTACTGACTTACTACCCTGCTTTCTTATAGAACCCAGGACCACCAGCCTAGGGATAGTACCATCCACCATGGGCTCGGCCCCCCCCCCCGACCCCATCAATCACTAATTAAGAAATTACCTTACAGCCTGATCTTACGGAGACATTTTCTCAGTTAAGGATCTCTCCTTTCTGATAACTCTAGTTTGTGTGTCAAGTTGACATAAGACTAGCCAGCACAGAATTCCTATAACATCTTACAAACTTCAATGGTCCTTATAAAGGATCATGTATGATGACCCTTGGGTCATTAAAGCTATAATTGCATTGGCGCATACCTTGTCATTTAAAAAGTTATTTGAGCTGTTGGGCTTTTTCTGTCCAGGGAACAATTTTGTGTATTTTTCTTAATTCTTTTTACATCTTCCCTCATCATGGTGTGGGGGGCCCATATTTGGAGATTCAAGAATTACTAATCCAGTTTTACACAATGCATTTAATAGAAAATATAGCAAAAATCACCCAAAAAATCAGCCGTGACACTAATGTAGGAAGATAGAACCTTTTATTATATTAAAAACAATACAAACCAATACCAGATCAAGTAGCACAAAGCTTAAAAAATTGTTTTATTCTAAAAGTTATAAGCTGCATTTAAAAAGTACTTGTATTATATATTTTTTGAGTAAAAAAAAAAAAAGACAGGGTTATTGCCAGCACTTTTAAGAAGATAATATTTGATCTTGTTGCTTGTTAAGCAAGTTTTATAAATATGCAATTTTGCCACTTACATACTAAAACAAAATGACAGAATTCAGGGGTTTTTCTTAGCAAAAACCTTAGCACCCTAAGTTTACATCCAGTTCTTTTTAATTGTTCATTTCTATGGCACTAATTAAGAAAAAAGTCATATAACATTCACTTAATCTCTGTAAATTATTTTTAGATACATGTATTATAATCTCTTGATTGATTTATATTATTTTTTATATTATAATCACTTCAATAATATTTCAGTAAAAATACAAAAGTATTAAACAATTCTAAGTATATTCATCTCATTTTAATTATTTGAACCCTTTATATGTAAATATTTAGTGAAATTTGCACTGTTAGCATTAAGGCTGGTTTGTATTATAAATATGACCAAGAGGAAAGAGACATAAGTTTTTATGAATATGATCATCTTACTAATATAAACTTATATGGCTCAATAGATAACAAAACATTAAGCTTTTCACTTTTCATGTTATTAATGATTTCACAGTCATAGCTTAGAGACATGAAAGCTTGCTCTTCATAAGGGTCTGCACATTTATGTCCTCGAAAAATGATGCTGTTCTCCAGAAAACCCTCATACTGTTTACCAAATGATAGTCAGGCATTTATAATGGCAGATTAATGGCAGGAACATCAGAGATAAGTGTATTAGAGAATGAGAACTGCATATAATCGAACACTCCACATTTCCAGGCAAGAATTTTCGAGCAATTTAACGATGTACTTGTCCATATTCAGTAAACCTTCAACTTCTTCAGAATGCTATCAAGTGTCGTGATGTTAAGGCCAAAGCAACTTATCTTTGCACATCAGAAAACATAACTTCCAAGCACTTCAACACACCCAAAAAATTATGTCCCACTATAAGTGAACAAAACTATTTTCTCATCAGAAGCCTAATCTAAAATTCAAAAGTTCATCATGAAATTACATTCCCTCAGAGGTCTTCAATGTTGTTTTTTTCTGTCCAAAATTGAATTGGAATAACATCTCTCAGTGGAGAGCAATGCTTATGAAGTCTTGATTAAAGAAATTGTGGAACTGTCCCTTGGATTGGCTCTCTGGAGATTTTACATTTCTAGGAACTAGACTTCAGTGGGTGAGGGAAGAGAAAGATTTCTTCTGTGTGTGGTGGGGAGAGCGGCAATACTAATATGGGAAGAGTGAACCCCAGCTAACCACAAATAGCATCGTAAGCATGTGAAAGATTTGGAAACTGATTCCTCTCTGCTGCCTGTACCCTCCCTTAAAGTCTGACTTCTAGGTCATGCCTACCCCAGTCTGAATTCCATTCCTCTGAGGTGGGAGAATAGAGTTGTTAACTTGAGTGATGTGAAGATAAAACTCTTTTCCAGAGCTCTTGCACAGAAGACTGACTTTGAAATTTTTGAGACAGTATCATGTTACATTTTGAAAACCATCTCTTGACATCTTTGCTTGCCAAATTGCATAACCATGTGTCATCTGAGGTTCAACATCCAAAAGATCTGATGGTTTTTTTCTGAACAGAAAATTTTGAGCTAAAAGTTATTTTAAAACAGGCTGGAGAGCTGGCTGAGCAGTTAAGAGCAATGGCTCTCTTCCAGAGGACCCAGGATCAATTCCCAGCACCCTCATGGCAGCTCACCACTGCCTGTAACTCTAGTTCCAGAGGTGTTAGCACGTTCACACAGACACACAAAGAGGCAAAACACCAATGCACATCAAACAAAAATTAAATTAAAAAAGAAAAAATTTACTTTAAGAAATCATAGCTTAGTTGCTCTGTTATGTCAGAGCTCGGCTGAGCACATAAATTACTTTTTAAAAGCCCCAAGGAGCTGGGCATTGGTAGCACATTGGTAGCCTTTAATCTCATCTGAATTTTTTTCAACTGCATTACCATTGCTTAACTTACAACAATGAAAACATACTTGCTAATAGAATATCCTAAAATGTTTGGCTTAGTTGTAGTATCTAGGTTGGCTTCTAGAAACCACAGCCATGGCATTAGTATGTTTATTGCTGTACAATTAATGTGCCGATCAAAAATTGAAATTTATAAATAAATTTTTATAGAAGTTGGCGTCTGGATTGTAGCATAGTAAGAAAAAGTGCCTGCTTAGCCTGCTTGAAGCCTTGTGTTTAATCCTCATAAAACCAGGCATGGTGGCACACACCTGTAATCCCAGCATCTGGGAGGAGGAGCCAGGAGAACAAGAAATCCCAAGTCATCCTCATCTACATAGCAAGTTTGAGAGTAGCATGATTATATGAAACTCTGCCTCAAAAAAGAGAAGAAGGAAAGGAGAGGGTAAAAGGAAGAGGAGAAGGAAGAAGAGGAAGGAGGAACACAGAGGAAGAAGGAGAAGAGGAAGGAAGACAGAGAGAGAGAGAGAGACAGAGAGACAGAGAGAGAGAGAGAGAGAGAGAGAGAGAGAATAGTAGCACAAATGAGACTCAGAGTCAATTATCAGGGGAAGGCTAAAATATCAGAGAAAGGAAGCACCATAGTCAATTAAGTAGTAGAAAGGGGGTGGTGGGGAAGAGGGAGGAGGAAGAAAAAGAGGAAGAGGAAAACATTCCAGAAAGGATATGTTTGGTGTTCAGCTTCTGGAGATGGGAGCTGACCTTCTCCTGGAATGCCAGCGTGGCTTCACAGCCACATGCATCTTCTATGGAGATGAGACTCCGTGCTTCTTCGATGTCTGAAGACAATAACAAAGCACAGAATGTTATATAGCTAATGAAGGATTTCAACAAAGTGGGGGCTAGCCCGAGAGGCAAAGCAAAGAAATGAGAGCAAATCAGGAACTCTACAGTTCACCCCAATACTCCCACTTATGTGAAAACACTTTTCAGGAGATAAAATCATTTAAAAGCAAACAGAAAAGAGAAAACATTTGTTAAAGTTAATTCCACAGAAAATTTTATTAGAAAACATTGGACAAATGTTTGTATTTGTCCACTGGGTGAGACTTATAGGAGAGTTTATTGTTTTTTTTTTTTCATGTTTTTGTCATTGTCAGAAATCAGACTTGATAGAAAGTTTTTTAGAGATGGTTGGTGAAGCCAGAGACCCAGAAACCAAACAGTCACCAGGAGGTGGTGGCACATGCTTTTAATTCCAGCACTTGGAAGGCAGAGACAGGCAGATCTCTGTGAGTTCAAAGCCAGCCAGGTCTACAGAGTGAGTTCCAGGACAGCCAGGGTGGTTATATAGAGAAACCCTGTCTCAAAAGAAAAGGAAAGAAAGAGAAAAGAGGTCTTCCTATCCTGCTGGTCCACTTAAGGAATGGACATGAGTACAGTTATCTATTTGTATAATCAAAATTCTTTAAAGATTAAAACTAGGTAACTCCTAATTTTCTACAAAGGATTGCTATTCTATTGAATAAATTGAGAAGTATGATTTTTACCCTTACATACTTTGGAGCTAAAAATTCAGATGGCTAACCTAGATAACCCACAATGAATGAGTGTGTGTGTGTGTGTGTGTGTGTGCGCGCACACGCGCGCCATGGGTCAAACATCTTCTTTTATCACTGCCCGCCTTGTATTTTGAGACAGATGGTCTCACTGAACCTGGAGCTCACTGATTGGCTGGCAAGCCCGTAGAAATCTGGGATTACAGGCATGCAGCTGGCTCTTTAGTGGGTGTCTGGAACTAAATCCATATCTTCACTTTCCCTCAACCATCTCCCCAGCCCGTTTAATTTTTGAAGCAGAGTCTCAGACAGCCCAAGCTGTCTTGAACTACGGATCCTCCTGTCCATATCTGGTCAGAAAATATCTGCCAAAATTAGCCACATGCCCATCCTCTCTGTAAAGAGTCCAGTGTTCTTGCTTGAAACACGCTAAATTCTGTGAAGCCACTTGCTTAATGGGATGTTCTTTTTAAAACTCTCCTTAGAAAGAACAGAGGTATAGCAAAATTGAAAATTGAGAGCGAGAGAGACATTCACAATAACATAAAAAAGAGTAAAATACTGAGAAATGTTTTCAAGTATCTGATTTATACACTGAAAATTACAAAACACTGTTGATAGAAATTAAAGAATATGCAAAAACAATTGGAAAGACACCCATGGTTGTGAGTGCACTGGACCTTTGTTAAAGGTGTAGCATTCCTGTAAATTAATCTAAGGATACCTATCAAGGTCCCCATTGAAATTGAGGGGGGAATTGCCAAGTCCCCAGGGGAGTGGGAAACATCCGTCACTGTTCCGTGAGGATAGACCTTCAGATAGGAAGGCCGCCAGAAGGAAGTACTCTGGAGATGAACTGTGTGACCATTGGCACAGAACATTTGAAAATGGCTAGGATAGTAAATTTGCTGTTATGCATATTTTATCACAACAGCAAAAAAAAAAACAGATTTGGAGACATTAATTAGAAAGAAAAATGAAAGGAGAATTGGCTCAAATTACAGAAGCACACTATGTAACTCAGTACCATAACTTTTTAAAAGTGGCTTCCTCCTAGATTTTCCCATTGACCAAATTTACTTAAAGGGCCAGTCCTCACCTGAACATGTCCTCTTGTCATCGTTTAAGGTGTAGCCGGGGAAACAGTCGCAGTGGTAGGACGCCGCTCCATCGTTCACGCAGATGTGCTGGCAGCCATGAGTGCCCAGAGCACACTTGTCTCGGACTGACCCAAACCGTGCAGGGAAGAAAATATTTACCCATTAGCTAAATAGAACACAAACACGAACTTCTGCAATCCAAAGCTTTGTTGGCCCCAGCAATCACCGAGAATGAAGCCTTCAGCAGTCAACCAGAGCCCGGTGTTCCAGGAAAAAGAAACGGCTTCCTTCCCGACGTGGTACCCTTGGCCTGATCTGTTACCTGGCTATTCCTTCTCCTTCGCTCTCTTGCAGCTGATTACAGGGTCTTCTCTTCTCTCCCACCCCTTATACTGGACAGCACTGAGTCTTGGTAGCAGTAGCTTACCTTAGGCATTTCTGAAACCCAGCAATTCTAGTTATAAATGACACCAAAAAATAATCAGCTAGGAAGGCTGTGACAGTTAATGTTCATAGTCAACTTGACAGAATCTAGAACCACCAGGGTGATGTCTATCAAGGAGTTTCTAGGTTGTGTTAACTGAGATAAGAAAAGTCACTCACTATAGATGTGGGTGACACTGTTCCCATGGGCTGGGGTCCAGAACTGAACTAAAAAGAGAAGGCTAGCCGAGCACCATCCCTCTCTGCTTCCCATCAGATCCAATGGGACCAGCTGCTGCAACCTCCTGCTGCTGCTGTGAATCCCCACCATATGGATTGCACCCTCAAACTCTGAAGAGAATAAACCCACCTTTCTCCGTCCCTCCCTCCCTCTCTCCCTCCCTCCCTCATTTCAGTTGCTTTTGTAGGTATTTGTCACAGCAGTGGGGCAGATCACTAATACAGATATCACTGTACACAAAGCTAACTTTGATGCTACACACACACACACACACACAGGACTATATTGCTCAAAGAACAATCACTGCTATGATGTGGAACAAAAACCACTGATGACCCAGACATGACATTAATGTGTTCTCTCTCTCTCTCTCTCTCTCTCTCTCTCTCTCTCTCTCTCTCTCTCCCCCCCCCTCCTCTCTCCCTTCCTCCCTTCCTCTTTCTCTTTCTCATAGGGAAAAAGAAAAATAATGACTTAATTGATTAATGATATATTCAATTAAATTCTGAAGTAGTTTCATTTATCACATAAATAGCATTTCGGGGATTAAGACAGTTTGCCTAAATTTATATGGAGAGCAGAGAGAAGCACCTCACTGGCGCTGTGTCCAATGTCCTAGGACAAGAGAAAATAGCTTAGTGAACCCAGAAAGTCTCCTGGGAGACACAGAGTATTTCTCTGCCATTACAGGGCCAAAGCACTGTGTTTGTTCCTGGTCTTCACTCATCAGAGCCTCCTGTAGTAGCTGGGACTAGAAGCCATGTCTGTGCTCATTTCATTTCTTAGAGAGGGAAAGAGTCAGACGTGGTGGTACCCATGCACTCAACATACAGTAACATACAGTAACCCCAGCACTTAGGGGTACTGCAAGGCCAGCCTGGGCTGCAGGAGACGCTGTCACATGAGAGAGAGAGAGAGAGAGAGAGAGAGAGAGAGAGAGAGAGAGAGAGAGAGAGAGAGCCGGAGGTGTGCCATTTTCCTTCATTTATCTTAATATGACACCATATCTGGTTCCCCTGGGGAGAAGAGCAGATGGACCAAATTCAAAAAGCACTAATGTGACAAACTCATCAACACCTCAAGAAAGCAAGGAATGCCTCTCCAAATAAAGAGCTTTGATGGGTACAAATGCTGCCCTGTTCTACCAGTGAGTTTAAATCAAATTAATGAGGATTAATGGTCCTGGCAGGGGCTCATTAGCCGAGTCACAAGGCCCTGAGTCACGGAAGATTGATCAGCTAGGAACAGTCAAGAATGTCCCAGCTTCCAACACCTTGGAAGGTCTGCATGGGTCTAAGGCAGCCCTTACAAAGTCTTCTTTGCTAAAAGAATCCAGCATGAAGATTAACACTACAGAAAAGTCCAGGCCAAGTTTTAACTGGCGAAAGATCAGTTCAGCCTATCACACCAAAGAATTACTGTCCAGCTGACTTCCTCTATTCGCTTAAAAAGCCCCCAGTGTATAGGGCTCTAAAATTTTTCCTGGATGGGGACCCCATATGTCATTAGCTTTTCTCATACTCCCCATTCCTTACCCATTTCCCAGTAATTTTCTGAAGTGATCTAAGTTTGTAAAAGCCAGTGAGCTCACCAACCCCCTGGGCAATATGCATCTAAATGTGTAAGATGGTCCAGTGCCTGAGCCTGAGTTTTTAACTCACACACACACACACACCAAGAACTTCTCTCCTGGTGAACTATGGGTTGATTTTACCCCTATAGAGTCAAGCAGAGTAGAATTTGTTGAATGGACTTTACCTGAACAGGTTTTCTTATCTGCATTCAGAATGTAGCCCTCAAAGCATTCGCAGTGATGGGACCCAGCTCCATCATTCACACAGATGTGCTGGCAACCATGTGTACCCAAAGCACATTTGTCCTGAGCTGCCAGATGAAGGGCCAAGAGTGAACATTTAAAATTAAACGTCAAAGAGTCTTTTATTACCCATAGATAGAAACATACTTAAAAACAGCTAGAAATCTATGAAAGGGAATTTGGCTGGTGGCTAAGTAAAGCTGTCAGAATTATTTACTTTACGTAGAAATTAACAGAGTTAATAAAATCCTTCACACATGATAATTATTCTCCAACATTATACTCAGTTGTTCTTTCAATATCGTCAATGTTGATTTTCTTATAAGCCGAGCATCTCATTAATACCTAATGCATTCCTTTTAGATTTATTGTACTTATTCCAACCCAGAAATAAACCAGCCAGTTATGTAGCTAATTACACTAGAGCCAGGAGAAAGCGGGAATTAGAGTTTGGAGAAATTCTATTTTTTAACATCCGTTTTATAAATAAGGTACAAGAAGGAGTCCCAGGAGAGCAACTAATTTAGGGTGGAATGAGACCTGAGAGCCAGCTCCTCATTCAGTGTACTTCCCTGTGAGAGACAGATGAGTAGGTGATAGCTAGGGGGTGGATGAATGGATTATACATGTAGAAAGACTGATATACAGAAGCGATACATATTGGGATTCTACAAGACAGGGTCTTACTATGTAGCTAAGCCTAGCGTGAAGTCTTCAGCCTCTTGAAGGATGAAATTTTGAGCATAGATCACCACACCCAGGAAGGAGAGACCTGTATTGGCATATTTTAAACTAGTTCGGGGGGGGGGGGGAGTTGAGACAGGGTCTTATCTATAGTCCAAGCAGACCTGGAATTCACAGTGAACCTCCTGCCTCTGCCACATAGTACGTACGTGCTGGTTATCATAACCATGAGACACCATACCCATCTTTAATCTATCTTTTTGACGTTTCACTTTTAAGGCAAGTTCAGGCTTTTGAAAACCTCACTTCCTCTATTCCCAAACGCTAACAAATCACTACAGCATGATTTCTTAATCTCCACTCAACATTCCAGTGTTCCTGATTCTTCTCATTAATGTTCATTTTCTGGTCCAGGATCCAATCCAAGATCCCACATGACATGAAGTTGTCATATTCTCAGACATTTCATGAATCTACCTCTTGTTTTTACAACTTTGACACATTTGAGAAGTACTGGGAAACAGTGTGGACTAAGATTCTCTTCCTTTGGGTCTGTCTGAAGTTTCCTCACGGTTCTAAATTTTTCGCAATATTATGCCAAATGGGCTGCCGTATCATGTGAGACTGTCAGTGATGGAGGGAGCAATCTCTATATAGATGGTGTCTCTAAAGACAGGGAATGTGAGAGCCACAAATGGCTCCTGCAGCTGCTGGAGCAGGCCCGAATCTCCAGTATACTAGACACACATAATGGGATTCCAGCACATTGGAGGCCAACAGAATGGTACCGAGCCCAGGGCATTGCCTACCTCTGACCATATGGCCACAGACACACTGCCAGGACACGGTGTCCCTTGTGTACAAGCTCACATGATGTGGATTACGTGCCATTTAGGCTCGTTGGATAATAGCACAGGGTATCCTTAGCTGATTGGATGATATGTGAATATGTGCCAGCAAATTTTCCTACTAAACTAGATCTGCACCCCATGCTGGTCTTCAGAGTCTGCTCCTGGGGTAACTCATCATGATTCTGCAGCCCTGACCTAACAAGCCAAAGCAACTCGCACAAATGAGGTCATCTCTAGTGACACTGGTCTCTCTTTACTTAATAAGGTATCTTCCAAGTTCCCCACTATCTCTCTCTCTCTCTCTCTCTCTCTCTCTCTCTCTCTCTCTCTCTCTCTTTTCTCTCTCTCCCCATTTCTGATTTTTCATACAGAATTTGAAACAGAAAATCCAGCTGATCAGAGGTGGCGTATGCTTTTTATTGCAGCACTCAGTAGGCAGAGTCAGGCAGATCTCTGAGTTCGAGGCCAGCCTGGTCTACAAAGAGAGTTTCAGGACAAACAGGCCTACATGGAGAAATCCTGTTTAGAAAACAAAACAAAACAAAAAAGAAAAAGAATGAAAGAAAAGGAACAGAAAGTCCCCAGGGTGGCAAAAGTCCCCGGCTGTAGGCCTCCCCTTCAACACTGAGTAGGTTGGCAGTTGAATTCGTGCACAGCCTGCTCACCTGTACAGGTAGCCCTGTCTGCATTCAAGGTGTAACCTTCATAGCACTGGCAGTGGTAGGAGCCATTCCTGTCGTTTACACAGATCTGTTCACAGCCATGAGTGTTGAGGGCACACTTGTCAATAGCTGTCAAAAGAGGAGTATGGCAACCGTGGACACATGGAAAGGAGGAGGTAAAAAACTCTTACCAGTCACATTATCCCACACACTCAGAGACACGCCCAAGAGTGCACAAGTGCAGAGAGTGGACACAGGTACAGAAGGAATTTGGATCCTACTCCTGATCCTGTTCCTTTACCAAGAGACCCACCTATATCTTTCCCTTCTTTGCATCTCAATTTCCTTATCTATAAAATTAGCAGTTTGAACTAAATGATATCTGTTTTCTTCAAAAAACTCTCCTAGGACTGAAGAAAAAACCCCTAACTCCTATCCTTCCTTGACTCTGTGTGGTATTTACCACTCAGCAGGGCCTTCAGTGTTTCTCTCCACTTCTAATGTCCATGAGTATGTACAGTCAGAGAAAGGAATTGGGATGCTTGAACCTAATGAAACAAAACCCAGGAAAAATGTCAACTTTCCTAAAAGATCAAGAATTTTGGATCCTGGGGCTGGAGAGTTGGTTGGTTCACTGGCTGCACTTCCAAAGGACCCAAGTTCTATTCCCAGCACAGATGGCAGCTCACAACTGTCTATAACTCCATTACCAAGGAACCCAGAGCCCTCTTGTGGCCTCTGCAGGCACTACATGAACATGATGTACGTGCATGCCAGTATCTATCTCTGTGTGCTTAAAACACAAATACATTTATAAATGAACATATAAATTTAAAAAATAAAGGGTGATATTTGTGCACACCTTTAATCCCAGCACTTGGCAGGCAGAGGTGGGCAGATCTCTGTGAGTTCAAGGCTAGCCTGGTCTACAAAATGAGTTCCTTGACAGCCAGGGCTACACAGAGAAAACCCTGTTTCAAAATAACCATAAAATAAAGGACAAATTTTAAAGCATTTTGGATCCCTTATTTCTCACTACTCTTTTTATTTGTTTTCTTTGAGAACAATAGCAAAGAACAAGAATAATAAGGACCTTAAGGCAACATAACACAGTGCACTTACACATCCATGTTTACAAGCTACACTATTCACAGAAGTCAGAAAATGGAATCCACCAACCTCCATGTTCATCAGCAGAGGGGTGGATAAAGAAAATGTGGTACAGAGGCATAATGGGATCTTACAGATGCAAAGAAAGCTGAAATCAGGATTTTTGCAGGAAAATAGATGTAACTGGAAATTACCATGTTAAACAAAAAAGGGGGGTTCACTGCTTGCTTTCTTCCATATGAGGACTCTACTAAAATTGTGTCTGTCTGTCTGTCTGTCTGTCTGTCTGTCTGTCTGTGTCTATGTGTGTGTGCGTCTGTGTGTGTGTGTCTCTGTGTGTGTGTGTCTGTGTGTGTGTCTGTGTGTGTGTGTGTGTGTGTGTGTGTGTGTGTGTGTGTGTGTGTGTGTGTGTGTGTGTGTGTGTGTGTGTGTGTGTGTGTGTGTGTGTGTGTGTGTGTGTGTGTGTGTGTGTGTGTGTGTGTGTGTGTGTGTGTGTGTGTGTGTGTCTGTGTCTGTGTGTGTCTGTGTGTGTGTCTGTTTGTGTGTGTCTGTGTCTGTGTGTGTACGTACATCACAGAACTAGGAAGGGAGAAAGGGTTCATGAGAAAAAAGGAAGAGATCTTAAGGGAGATGAGAAGTAGAGAGAGGGGAAAGCAATGAACATAACAGGAAAACAGGACGGTAAACTTCCGGACCGAGGGGAACAAGCAGGAGGGAGAGGAGGGACCGAGAGGGCAGCATGGAGGGGAAGTGAGAATGAAGTATAATGACGCATCCATACGAAGATGCCATGATAAAGCTATTCGTATGCTAACCTAACATACTAATGTTTAGAAAAAGAAAGTGGGGGCAAAGAGACAGCCCAGTCCTTATGGGGACGTACTGATTTTGCAGAGAAGCTAAGTTTGATTCCTAACACCACAGACAGTGGTTCATCACCAATAACTCCAGCTCCAGGGTGATCCCTGACACCACTAGGCTCTTCAGGTACCTGCACTCATATGCACATAACCACACAGAGACACAAATGCAACTTGAATTTATTTTTTTATTTATTCATTTTGGTTTTGTTTTTTTGTTTGGTTTTGGGTTTTTTTGTTTGTTTGTTTTTGTTTTTTGTTTTTTGTGTTTTTTTTAAGACAGGGCTTCTTTATGTAGCCCTGGCTGTTCTGGAATTCACTCTGAACACCAGGCTGTCCTCAAACTCAGAGCTCAGAGATCCATATGCCTCTGCCTCCTAAGTGCTAGAATTAAAGGACACCACCACCCAGCTTAATTTTTTTAAAAAAAGAATAGTAACAAGACCCGTGATAGGCTTACCTGAGTAGGTTCTCACTTTTCTCTCATGTTCTCTATTAAGAAAAGCTGCTGACCAGCACTAAACCCACCAGAAGGCACTCTTAAGAAAAGAGGTTGAAGTCACCGCCTAAGAAAAACCCCACTCCTGTAGAAGAGGCATCAGATAGCTCCTGCTCAGCCACTGTGCCCCAAGAAAGTCTTACCTGAACACGTTTTCCGGTCAGCGTTCAAGGTGTAGCCTTGGCTGCACTCACAGTGGTGCTTGCCATCACCATCACTGATACACACGTGCTGACACTGATGTGTGCCAAGCACACATGGGTCCAAAGCTAGGCAAAGAACATGCACAGTGATTACATCAATACCTAAGAACCATTTTTAGATGCTTTCCTTCTGCTCCAAAAGACACTACCTTCCAGGTTTCTTTCTGACTCAATTTTGACTTTGCTGTTTAAAAGGGGAGGGGTGCTTTCTGCCTCTGCCTTATTAAATATTTGATTTGAGATGTTGCAGATTTAGAATTCTAGATCTTGCTATACCATCTCTCCAAAGAGAAAGGAAATTCTGAGTTTGGAGTTGCTGGAATCAAACATTTCCATGGGTCAGGCAACTTGATGTTTTCTTTGGCCAAATTGTGTACCCATGAAACAGATTCTCGCCTCTTGACCATAAAAACTTGTGGAGAATAATAATGTACTATCAGAAGTGCTATGAGCTAGTGGGCCCAGTGTGGCTGAAAGCTTGTTTGCAACAGTTTCACATTTTGTGCCTAAAGGGAACTGGAGCAGGGACAGGCCTATGAGCCTGGAACTGACTCACACTTGGGCAATGAGATTTGCTTGAGCAAGCAAATAGTGCAAGGCCATCCAGGCAGTAGCCTCCTTCTGCATGCCCATCACATGTCCAAAGCCCAGATACCTACTTGGGTTTTTAGTAGCTTCAAAGACAATGGGTTCAAATTATAAATACAAAGAGATTAAAAAGAAAACCATGAGATTTTGTCAGCTAAATCATATCTCCACCTTTTTTGCTCCTGGAAACACTTATATCTCATTGGAATCACACACACACACACACACACACACACACAGAGTGATGTGCTTTACAAAATGAATCAATGAATTTAGTAATTTCTACAAAGCCAAAGCCTATTAGAAGAGACTAACACTCCTGTAGCAGGTAACCCAGCCTCCAGTGCCTTGGCAACAGGACAAGGCTAATATTTTCCCAAGGAGTGCTTTTTCGTTCAATGATCTACAACAAGCTGCCCCTCAGTCATTTTTTTTCCAGAGAGGACACTCCCCCCAGCCCCTAGGACAAGCAGGTCTTTTGTAAGAGAGGGAAAAGATTGCAGCTCACCACTATGACTTCACAGCTTTGGAGCCCACCCCCAGTTGCTAACTTTAAGACCCAACATAGCCACAGACCAGAGCCCTGATGGAAGATTTCTCACCCACAGCTTGGGGGGGTTTCTGGGAAAAAGAAAGAAAGCCACTTTCTTTCTAAAAGCTAATAAATGCCAAGTAGTTGCCATCATAGCCAACGGTGTCTTGTGAAAGCCTAGTGTCCCGGTTCACGCAAGACAGGGGGATCTCAGCCAGGTCTGGCTGTGATGACGCCAAGATTTCATCTACCATTTCCCGACCAACTGATGATCCTCGGTTCCACACTCATTTTTATGTAAAGTCTCATTGATATTTGGAACTGTAGTCATTGGCTCGCTTACTTGTCTTTCCACCAACTCCATAATAATATGTGAAGGCTGGGAGGAGCTACCTTTGACTCTGTATGTGGTGGTCAGTATGAAAAGACACAGAATGGACACGACACAGAGTGTCTACATTTAGGAATTCACCTAAATTAGAACGGAATCCACATTTCAACAATTCCACAGAGGCTTTCAAACTATCATGTCCAAATAATAAGTTAAAATGTGACCCCCACAAACCATAATTTTATTTTTCTAAATTTTTTTAATAGATTTCTGTTTTCTTTTTCTTTTTAATGACATGGTCTCATGTTGCCTAAGCTGACCTCAAATTCAGGATGTAGCTGAGGTTGGCCTTGAACTCCACTTCTCAAGTACCAGGGTTACAGGCATTACCATCTCACTCACATTCTGATCAAAAAACAAAACAAAACAAAATAGCTTCCAGGATGGAATTAATTCATATTGTTGCCCCTGACTAATTCATGCTAAAAAAAAAAAAAAAAACCAGAGCTCTAATAAAACTAGCACATTCATATTCAAACTCCATCTGCAAGGAAGAATAGAAGATTAACAGAATGACTTGTTTCTATTTCTTGCATCTAAGTGAATCAGAAAACCCAACCCTTCTCATCTCTAACTCAATTATCCCACAAAAGAATGAGCAGAGAGAGAGTCAGATCTGAAAATACGCTTTCATTACACACACACACACACACACACACACACACACACACACACACACGCACACACACACGCACACACGCGCACACGCACACACACTCACACACGGCACACACGCACACACACACACTCACACACGGCACACACGCACACACAGCGACATTGGGATACAGCCCACTGGTCCTTCCAGGGGCAAACACCACTCCAGCTTCTGTGGGAGAACAAGGGAGGCACTGTTACATCCAGAGATGTAAAGCTAAAAAAATGGGGGGGTGATGTTAACAGTGGAGAGGAGGGACTGAAGAGATGTCTTGAATTTAGGTGTTTGGGGTTTGGGTTTTATTTCTGACCTCATCAGGGAGCAGTAGGGTTGTTTATTCTGGTTATTTCCAGAACTTAACATGTCTAATGTAAACATGAAGGTTTTATGAGGAAACCAAGTTACATATAGTACAGCCTTGTACTTCTAAACCAACACCATGTGTTTAGGTTGGTTTTTTTTTTTTTTATTTTTAATCTCCAAGAAAGCATTGCATGTGTTTAATTCTTCCATAAAATTTCCACTTCCCCCACCCCCCAGAAATGAATATACTGCTTTTTCCAGGGGGCTGGAATGTTGGCTCAGCAGTTAAGACCACATACTTCGCTTGCCGAAGGCCCAAGTTTGGTTCCCATTGGCCATCTGGGGTGGCTTACAATGGCCTACAACTCCAGATCCAGGGGACTCGAAGCTCCTTGTCTCATCTATGACCGACACTTATGTGCACATACCCACACACATATACATAATTATAAAAAAATAAATCTTTAAAAGCCAATTTCCGAGTACACGATGTATAAAGGCTCCTCTTTATATCCTTGCTAGCTAGAAGCTAAGACTTACCAACTTACCACAAAATGTTTCCTGGAATCTAGCAGAGAGCTTTTCAATGACTCCATAGGTCTCCACGTAGAACACATGCTCTTCCAGGGGCTTGCTAGCCATCATCTTGAGGGATTCCATATCTGCCCGGTCCACACCCACAGCATATAGCTCAATGCCAGATGCTCGGGCACGGGCAGCCACCTCATTCACTTGGTCCTGGGGTCTCCCATCAGTCACAATAATAGCTACCTTGGGGATGTTAGACATGGGACTCCGAGCTCCTGCCTGCACAGTGAAGGCTTCCTCCATTGCTGTCTGGATAGCCAGCCCCGACATAGTGCCTGTTGACAAGGGTGTGATCCTTGCCACAGCCTGTTTCAGGGCCTGCTTGTCTGAGTAGGTGTTGAGCTGGAACTCTATCTTCACAGTGCTGGCATAATTCACCACAGCCACCCTTGTGTCGGCTTCCCCAATGTCCAGAGTGTCAATGATGCGGGACACAAAGGTCTTCACTTTGGTGAATTCCAGAGGCCGGACGCTACGAGAACTGTCGATGATAAACACCAAGTCCAAAGGCCTGCTCTTGCAAACACCTGCAAAGAAGGGTATAAGGAACACAAAAGACTAAGCAGCGGTCAGTCCATGATCAGAAATGGGACAATTCTTGATCCTAGAGAACTCCGGGTTTCTGGGAAGCTAGGCCTGGTAGCATCCCCTATACTAGTGCCTGCTTCCTTCCCAAAGGCCATCTTCACCCTTCAGAATTCCCTAGTGAGAGAATTCACATGGAAACGTGACTCTTCCCAACATTTTGTTCAAATACTTATCCCACTATTTAAAGTTTTGTTCCTGAGAATCCTGTAGCTCCTGAAGGGATCCCAGCCCTTCCTTGGCACTTGGCTGAGACAATGGAATAATGACTCCATCTAACACATATACAGCACTTTCACTTTTGGGAATGAATCTTGTTTTAAGGATCAGAGATCATGATCTGATGCCTCTCCTACTCCTCCAAACTCTCTTGGCCACTTCTCTTTGTACTATTATTTTTTTTTTTTTGTCACTTGACACTTGCCTACACATCTGCCATAGTGACAGAAAAGAAGACTCCTCAAAGCTCTTACATCCTTTCTACCCAAAGGCATCCAGTGCCCTCCTGTAACTCAACACATGCTCATTGCCATTTATTCTTTCCTAGTCTTCATTGCTTCTTCCAATCTGATTTGATAGCCCTCTCTTGGCTGCCCAAATCCAGGCCAGGGTCAGGACTAGATGGGGAACAATCTAGTTATCACATCTTTTTCAGTTCATTCTCCACCTTCAACTAACACACACAAGAATGCATACGCACACACACACACACACCCCACAGTCCTAGATGGAAATGAGACTTCTCTTTTTCTAATAAAAGGAAAACGTGATGCTATTTGCTCAGTCAGTATGCATATCCAAAACAAATTCTTCAGCATGAGTGGT
Source organism: Sigmodon hispidus (assembly GCA_004025045.1). NCBI lineage: Eukaryota > Metazoa > Chordata > Mammalia > Rodentia > Cricetidae > Sigmodon > Sigmodon hispidus. The sequence goes on from PVIH01013088.1 coordinate 31,067, forward strand.
GGTGCCGACTGAATTCAAAGCACTTGGGAGGCTAGGGAGGAACACAAGCTCATTATATACAATGAGATACTCTCAGAAAAACAAGTAAAATACATTTTTAAAAAACAAATTCTGGGTGGGGGAAGGGAGTTTGAACAAGGGGATATATGGATAAAAATATGACTTTATTCATAATAAAACACACACACACAACAAATTATTTAGACTAAGTCATTTTTAAGAATAAAGTCTTTGTCTGGAATAAGGATTTTTACCTCTGTCATGATTGGGTTTTATTTGTTGCTGTTTCGTTTCGAGCTGGAAATCAAGCCCAGAGTCTTCAAGCGTCTACCATTGAGTTACATTCCCAAGCCCTCCTTTATATAGTTATCTATTCATCTATCTGTCTGTTGATTCATTTATTGTTTCTTTGAGAGAAGATCTTCCGTAGCCCAGGTTGGCCTCTAACTTACTACGTAGCCAAGGATGACCTTGAGCACTATGTCTCCCCACATCTGCCTCTGCCTCCCAAGAGCATGTACCACCACATACAACCTTTCAGTTTTGCTTTCAAAGATTGGAATTGTAACCTCTCAGTTATATCTCATCAGCTAGATGTACTCCATTAATAGAACAACACCCTATTTTGAAAGACATTGTAGGCATCTCAGGATGCTAACACAAGGTTCTCATATGAACTGGGCAGGGCAGAGATGACATCATACACAAACCCTGAAAAGCAGTGAGAGAAGCCTGGCGTCCTCGCCTCCTGTCTCCCAGCCCCAAGGCCTTTCCAGTACACAGCTGCTGTTCCCATTATGGCCTCACCATGTTTCCACCACAAAAATCAACATCATCTCATGTGCCCCACCAATGCCTGCCTGTTGACTTTGAGCCACCACCCAAAAAATGCATATGTCATGTATTTGGTTAAGTCAAGAGGGATTACAAATCTCTTTTTTTTTTTTTTTAAAGCAACTCCACAATTTCCTTCAAGATTTTCAGGGATCAAGAGCAAGGAAGACCTGTGTCAAAAATCTTACCGGGACATAGGTCTGTGTGATTTTTTGTGGTTGGAGTAGAAAGAAAAAGCACCACAGTGCAAGCCTTGTAACTCCACAGTCACATTAACACTCAAGTGCAGGTTTCTCCAAACCTGTGGCTCCTATAACTCAACATGCCCGCTTCAATCCTTTGTGGGTTTTCTGAACTGAATCCTCCATTTGAGGGTGAAAGCTCTGAGGTGTAATGGGTAGAATAATAGCACCCCCCAGAATATGTTCTGGTCCTTATCCCAGGGACTCTGCTGAGCATGGCAAGAGATGGTAGCCGTGATCAGAGAGAGGCCTTTTGATGGGGAGGTTACCCTAGATTTTTCAGGTGAACTCAATAGAATTACAAAGGTCCCTAAAACTGCAGAGACTGAGTGACCAAGATGTGAGCTGGGCTCAGTTTTGGAGAGGGAAGCCAAGGCAGAGCCAAGGACACAGCAGCCTCTAAGAAGCCAGGGATGCTGGCAAGCACTTCTGCCTGGTATCTCCCTCCGAACAGGGCAGAGATGGAGCCCTGCCAACACCTAGGGAGAACAGCATCAGCCTCCAACCTACAGAACCATAAGATGATACTTAGTATTAGCCACTAAATTCATGGTCATTTGTTATGAAGACAACAGAAAAGTAATGCCGGGATCTTGGCCAGGATGGCAACAACTAATTCCATGACTATGAAGCTCTGTTTTCATCCCTACTCCATCAGCAAAGGTACAAGTTGGTTTTGAATCTCACTGCTACTTATCAGCAGTTTGATTCTCAAGAAAAAAGAAAGTGGGACTGAGAGTGTAACTCAGGTGGTGGGGTGTTTGGCTCTGGGTTCAAATCCAAGAACCACATAAACAGGGTGAGGTGGTACGTGCCTGAGCCTACAATCTCAGCAGAAGTTCAAGGTCATTTTTTTGGCCACATACTGAGTTTGAAACCAGCCTGGGCTCCTCTTTCAAGACAGAGGAGGGAGAGGGAGAGAGAGAGAGAGAGAGAGAGAGAGAGAGAGAGAGAGAGAGAGAGATTCCACAACTTTGCCCATTTTTACCAGCCTATTAGCAGTAGAAGTCCACAGTAAAGCTTTCCAATTCCTGGTTGCTAGAGTGATTTGGAGGAGTAGAATGTGGCATTTATTAAGAGATTGCTGGCCATGATCAGGTTTGGAGACCAGGCTGTAAAGGTCACCATGTACAAAATCTAGTCTCCTCCCAGTCCTATCCCCAGGGACAAGAGTAGAGGTAAAGTTTCTTTCCAGAGAAAAGGCTTTTCCCTCCACCACAGCCTGAAGCAAACAGCCGGCTCAACCTAACCCACATGAGCCCTGCTTGCCCCTGCCTAGGTGGCAATGCTCTTGCATTACATTCTACACCTGGAATTTCAAATCACGGATGATGGAAGACTTCTCTGAGCCAATTCTCAGCATATCTAGCAAGTCACAGGAGGGGACAGGTTATGCAAATTGGCCTGACTAACAGAATATGCTACAGCCTCTTTCAAGACCAAATAGACTAGAGCTGGATCTTTGGGTAAGAAACAGACAACCGGAAGAGATGACCTTCTGTAAGCAATAAGGAGAGCTTAGCAAGCTATATGTTGTAAGGAGCCCTTGCTTGACTTCTTAGGGCTCGGAGTTTCACTGGGGGATCTGATGCCAAATCTGGGTCATTTCACTATGCTAAGCCCTGGGGTCCCTGTATGTGTTGTTGGCGGGGGTCATGAAGAATGCCTATCAGCGTCTGTGAATTTGCTCTGCTCATAACAAAATTAGTGGTCAAGGAGGGGGAATAAAATTAATCATCAAAGACCAGACCTATCTAGGTCTTTGGCGATCTGATAGAACATGGGTTGGAGTGGGGGGACCCAGTCAGCTTAAGCATAATTACTCGGTCATAGGCAGAACCGAGTAAAGCACCAATATAGTTACGGGTCGTGACAGTTTGGCGCTTCTTCCTAGTCCCCCTCCCCCCTCCCCCAGTCCTCTCCTAAGCGGTCCCTTCTTCTAGATCTAGATTTCTAGATCTAGAAGAAGGGACCTTCTAGACTCTTTCTTGGGTTGGGGGAGAGAAAGGCACCCACAGTGAGTGCAAAATAGATGGAAATTTCCAGATAACTTCAAATAGGTGTCAGTAAGGGTTTGTTCTCCCTAATCAGGAGCCCCCATCTCATTAGTTGGTTGGAGTTCCCTCTCAAATCACAAGAAAGTTTGCTATCATCATGGTCATGTGCATGACCTTACACCTCCAACCCCTACCTCCCCTCTCCCCTCCTCGGCTGTAGGATCTTTATTCTCTGTACAGGATTGACAGGAGGATGCCTCGTTCAGCACCCCGCTTAGAGGCTGGCTGGGATGAGGGAACACTCGGTGGATTTGTTATGCTGCCTGCATCCCTCTTTCCAGCCGGGGCTAAGGCTCCCTCCTCTGCAAAGCCGTCCCCCATCCGCCCTACTGTACCTGTACCTGTACCGCGGGCCCTGGCATAGGGTGCGCGGGTGGGAGTTGCTGGAGCAGGGAGATGCCCGGGGATGCCCCCAGGGACACGTGTCCCCAGCCGGCGGACGCTGGCGCGGGCTAAACGCCCAGAAGCGGCTGGGGGCGGCAGAAGCAGCAATGGCCAGAGCAGCAGCAGAAGTGCCGGGAGGTGGCGCGCGGGGGCTGGGAGCAACATGATGGACTGGGCGACCAGCTTAGGTCTGTGAGCCGCGAGGTAGCGGGGATCGCAAGGTCAGGCTCAGGTGTGGAGCTGCACTTTGGCCGCCAATTTAAAGGTCCCGCTCACGATGCTCCGCCCCACCCCGCCCCCTGGAGGACCATGCCACCCGGGCCCTGGAGCCGCCAAAGGCCAACAAGAAGCCCTGTCTGCGCATTCCAGTGGCAGGAGCGGAATGTCTGGGGCTAGGCGGCCAGCGGCACGGTGGTCACCGCCCGCCTAGTCCGGTGGGCTCGGCTGGGTGCCTCCTGGCCGATTGCCTCCTTGTAAAACCCGGCTGGGGTTGGGGGGACGCCCGCTCCACCCTCTTGTGCTTGCCAGGTCTGTGTCCCAGGTCCTCTTTGACAAACCCGGGGGTTCTGTGCCCACTCAACTGCAGGTGAGCCTGACTCCCAGCTAAGAGCAAAGAGTATCGCACAACACACCTTTCTTCAGCTAAGAAAGCCACATTTTGCTGCTAATCTTTTTTTTTTTTTTTTTTTTTTTTTGAAAAGCCTCACAAATTCTAGCATCCTGAATGGGATGCTTTCATTCCAGTTTCAATATATTTGTAAACATTTGAACTTATAGTACCAGGAATAGTAAACCAAACATACACTTCCCCAGCGAGCCTCTGGTTTGCTGGAAGAACACCCAGTCTTCTACATCCCACTTCCTCTCCGGGACAGTGACCAGCAGACAGGGCTGGAAACTGCTCAGGGGACTCTCAACTCACTTTCAGAGGGAATATACAGAGATGATGTACTACCAAGGGGAAACGGTGGGTTAGAAACGTGGTCCGAGTTAGGAGGGCTTCTAAAACCAGGGGAGGAGGGATGACCTGGGTCTTCAGATAATGATAGTGAGTATAAATGAGCCCAAACAGACCCAATCCAGTCTTTCTGCCTGTGACTGGTGCCTCCCACCATTCTACATTGTAACTTAACAATCACATCTCTGAGAGATAGTAGTCCAGTGCCCTCTGGAGGGATGGCTACACAGAAGATGTGTATATATCTGCCTGTCTTATTGCTGTGATAAAACATCACAAGCAAAGCACCATGGAGAGAAAAGAGTTTATTTATGGCTTACACTTCCACATCACTGTTCATCATTGAAGGAAGTCAGGACTGGAAGTCCCCACACTCAAACAGGGCAGGAACCTGGACACATGGGCTGATGCAGAAGCCGTGGCAGGAAGCTGCTTACTGGCTTGCTCATCATGCTTTGCTCAGCCTGCAGAACTCGCGACCACTAGCTCAGGAGTAGCCCCATCCACAATGGGCTGGGCCCTCCCCCATCACTCACCAATTAAGAAAGTGTCCTGCAACCTGATCCTACAGAAGCATTTTCTCAATTGACATTCTCTCCTCTGAAGACTCTAGCTTGTATCAAGTTGACATAAAACTAGTCAGCACACCGTATACATGAATACCAGTAAGCCTTCAAAATGAAATTCCAGTGCAGGTTAAACATGGATGAACCTTGAGGACACATGTTGCAAGGTGAAATAAGCCAGTTACAAGGAGGCAAGTTTGGAATGATTCTGTTTGTATGGGGAAGCTAAATTAGTCAAAATCTTTTGCATCGAAACAGTGGGAGAGAGGCTCCTGGGAGACGGGGACGGTAAGCCATGGGAGTTGTTTAATATGGGTATAAAATTTCAGTGTTGCAAAACAAGAAGTTATGGACTCTGGTCACACAGTAACATGAACACACTACTGCAGTTTGAATACTCTTCCACTTTAAGCAGTGGAGAATTAATCCTCCGGGTGCTGTATTGATAGTATTTAAGAGTAGAGCATTTGGGAAGTAATTACGCCTAAAGCCACGAGGGAAACTGTCATGAGGCCATTAGTTGGCTTTATAAGAAGAGCTGGTCTGGACAGATGGCTCTCACAGGTGAAGTTCTTGTCACATAGGTGTAAGGATCTGAGTTTTGAACCCCAGAATTCACACTAAGTTGGGTTCAAGAGCACATGTCTGTATACCTAGCACTCCTACAGTGGGACACATCCACAGTCAACAAAGAGAGAGTCTCCATCAAACAAAGTTGACCGGCAAGAAACACACTAGAGGTTGTCTTTTGATCTCCACACACGACAACAAACCCATGCTTCACTTATAAACATGCACACACATACACACATACACACAAAGGAAAAAACAAAGTGGCTGTGGATGTAGCTCTGTTAGGAGACCTTAGCACGTATTTGCTTAGCATGCATGAAGCCCTGGGTGTGATCCCCAGCACCATACACACCAGGCAGGGTGATATAATCCCAACCCTTACAGAGACAAGAAGACCAGAAGTTTAAATGTCATCCTCTATGACATATCAAGTTCAAAGCCATCAGGATGTCTCAAAGCTGGAACAGGGAGGCATAAATGAAGAGATGGAGATCAGCCCATTTGCTGTGCCTCCACATGTGATGCTTTCTTGAAGTTAGGCACCAGAAACACAAGGACAAAGCCTGAACTGTTCACTACTGAATCTCCAGAAAGTGAACCTTGTCACAAAAAGGCTCTTGGTCAAAGATAGGACTGAGATGTCAAAAAACAGAGGCTGCCAGACCTGGCTAGTGTTTAGATTTGCTGTGGCAGAGTGGTCAACAGGCACAGTAGACTGCCTGCAGAAGAAACAGCCTGGACTGGCTTCTTCTAAGAGGAAAGGCTTTTCTGTGTTCTATTTCACTGACTGACAACAGACTACTGTGTGTTGGGCATCAGTTCCACACAGTAGCCTCCTGTGGCCTTCTCAACCACCACCGGGCTCTCACTGGGTAAAATAACGGCAAGATAACGACCTGATTTATAGATGCCTGTGAATGACTGTAAAAGAACAATTATTTAACTAAGATTAAGAATAAATTATGGTGGCTTTTATTTTTTTTTTACTTTAATGTTGCTATATTGTTTTTTGTTGTTTTATTTTTAGTTCTTTTTTTGAGATAGGATCTTTGTGGCCCTGACTAGCCTGGAACTAGTTACATTGACCAGGCTAGCCTTGAATTCGCAGAGATAGACCTGTCTCTGCCTCCAAAGTGTTGAGACTAAAGGCATGTACACCATGGCTGGCTAATATTTATTTTTATTTTATGTATGTAGATTTTTTTCGTGTGTGTGTGTGTGTGTGTGTGTGTGTGTGTGTGTGTGTGTGTGTGTGTAAAATCCAATTCTCAAGAATGATTCAATCACCCCATGGGAAATATATCCTTATTTTTCCATCCAGACCGGATGCCTGAAGGAGGGACCAAGGAGAACAGAAAACACATTTAAAAAAATAATGGCTAAAGAATTTCCATACATGATGAAACCCACAAACATACAGCTCTGAGGCCCTCAGTGAACTCCAGACACAGGAAACATTTAACACCACAAAGTCAACCTTAAGGAACACCATAAACAAACTGACTGAAATCAATGCTATGAAACAAATGTTTGAATTGTCCACAGAGAGGCCAGGAGATGTTCCATACAACAAAAGTCAGGAAATTTCTCTTTAGAAGTAATATGTACAAGAAGATAATGAGGTACCATCTTTTTATACCCCGCAAACATAGCTTTAGAAAGCAAAGGTACAATAAAGATACATCAAGACATCCAAAAGTCAAAAAAAAAAATTTTTTTTTTAAATCCATGAGCAGAATCACCTGTAAAAACATGTCAGAGAAACTCTCCAGCAAAAGAAAAATACTACCAGATGGGAAAGGAATGCACAGTGCAGCAAAGGTTAACTAAACAGACATCCACATCATTTTTATGATTAATATTCCCTATAAAAGATAATTAACTATTCAGCTAAGCACAGAAGATCAGAGGTGGTAGCAATCTGTGGTGATACTCCTTACAGTCTGAGTTACTAACCCCATAGGATCCATCAATGAATCAGCCATGAATATAAATGAAGTTTCTGGGGCTACTGACGTAATCAACAGCGTGATTCAGAGCTCCTTTCTGACAGACAAGAAACAGTCATTCTTTCTTTGGTTTCCAAGTCAAATACTTTTCTTCTCCCTCTTGGCCATTCCCCAGCCATGGCTTGCTCTCTTGCACACCTCAAGATATTTGCTGAGTGTTGAAGGCAGCCAGCCCTCCTGTCTGCTACCCCAGTTGGTCCTCAGAACAACTCTGCACAGCTCAGTGGTGAGGACTTCCATCTTCCTGGTTTCACAGAAGCGGGGACTGAAGACTGAAGGACCTAATGAAGACGGGCAGATCTCAGTCCTTCCTCTGACCTCAAATGCTCTCATCCTTCTTACCCATAAGCTGCCTCCTTCATATGCTTAGGATCATTTGGCGACATTCATTTGGAGTCCAATTGTCTCAAAACATAAATCATGACTTTTCTAGAAAACAAAGGTGCAGCTTTGTCCTTAGGTCCAATGCCAGGCTAGTTCGTAAGGTCATCTTTTAAAACGGTGGTTCTCAACCTGTGGGTCAAGAACCCTTTGGGGGTCGAGTGATCTTTTCACGGGGATCTCATATCAGATATCCTGCATCTCAGATATTTATATTACAACTCATAGCAGTAACAACATTACTGTTATGAAGTAGCAATGAAATAAATTTATGGTTGGAGGTCACCACAAGAGGAACTAAATTAAAGGGTCATAGCATCAGGAAGGTTGAGAAGCACTGCTTTAAAACAAAAGAAGTCTTGGAAAGGGCATAGCATCCTTTGCCTACAGAACACACTGAAACAATTAGACTCAGAACAAAGTAACTTCTAAGATGATTGTGGACCTATGAATCACAGATGGAAAAAAGATCATTGCTTCCTCAAGCATAGGAGAGAAAAATGTCAACTATCAGTGGAAAGGCCTTTGGTTTTATGTTCTGAGAACAGTAATTGTCAGTGTAGTGTATATGTGGGTAATTCCCAATTTATGTCTTTAAATTTTTATGTTCATTGGTGTTTTGCCTGCATGTATACGTGTGAGGGTATCTGAGTCCCTGAAATTGGAGCTGCAGATTGCTGTGAGCTGCCGCATGGGTACATGTTCTCTGGAGAAACAGACAGTGCTCACAACCACTGAGCTTCAGCCCCCAACCCCACCCCCGTTTTGGGTGTTTTTTGTTTTGGGTTTTTGTTGTTTTGAGACAGTGTTTCTTTATGTAGCCCTGACTGTCCTGGAAATAGTAGGCCAGGTTGGCCTGGAACACACATGGATCCTGTCTCTGACTCCCAAGGGCTGGGATTAAAGGCATGTGCCACCACGGTCCAGTCATTCCCAATCTATTTAGCAAACAATCTATGGGCAGAGACAATTGTTTCTATTCTATGTATTAATCATCTACTCCCCTCCACCCTCAGCTTTGACTACAGTGTTATGGGCACAAAAGTGAAGAAGACTTCTACATGTGCAAATTGTTTGCTACTAAGGATCCATGGGCAAGATAGCATGAGCTGTACAGAAGTTGGGTCCCTGGTGATGAACGGAGAGAAAGTGAGGTCAATTAAAAAAAAAAAAAAAAAAAGGTCAACAAAAGTCAGGTAACTTATCTTGAACATGACAGTGCACACATACCTGCCTTCATTCAGTACCATGTCTGTCTTTGTGCTGAGCACTTTACATATACCCTGTACTCCTTCAGGGAGTTGTTAATGGTTAAAACTCATAAAGGCTAAGAAGTCTGGTCACGCTAGGACAGGAAATTCGTGGCAGAATGAAGTTTTAAAATCACATTGAAGCTACTGGTTTGTGGTTATGAGCAAGGCACTATATGGGAAGTTATGCCTTCTCTCTTGCTTACTCTTGTTGTTAAAGCTGGGTCTCATATAACCCAAGGTGACTTCCAGCTCACAAAGTATGAGGATGGCCTTGAACTTCTGATCTTTCTGCCTCCATTTCCAGAATTCAGACATGTGCCACTACCTGATGTTGCTGGGGACTAACACCAGGGCTTTGCGTATAGACAAGCACTGTACCAAATAAACCACAAGTCCAGCCCCTTTTCTTTACACTGTCATTGGTGCTTACAACTCTGTGAGGTTTTTAGAGGTGTCACCCAGATGATGAAATAGAGAAGTGTGGGAAAGTCACTTCATGACTTGGATTTATTCAAGACACTCTAGAAACTCCCTCATCTACTGAGTCATAGTGATCCTTTAGCCCAATGCCTCCTGACCTTCCCACAATCCCCTTGTTCTCTCCTGCAGGCCACCTGCCTGTGACACGAATCCTTTCGCATTCATATTGTGTTTTTTAAAGTGGCTTTCTCTGTGTAGCCCTGGCTGTTCTGGAACTCTGTAGTCCAAGTTGGCCTCAAACTCCAGAGATCTGCCTGTCTCTGCCTCCCAAGTGCTGGAATTAAAGGCATGTGCCACCACTTCCTGGCTTCCTTTCTGTGGCAATATATCTTTTATTTAATATCAGCCTGGAATATCAGAAGACAGAATCAACCACAGTCAAGCACTGAAGGTCATAAAGTAGTAACTCATGCCTTTAATCTCATCACTCAGGAGACAGAGATCTGTTTCTGTGAGTTCAAGGCCTAACAACCAAACAGTAGTAGCTCACACCTTTAATTCTAACTCTCCGGAAGTGAAACAATTGGGTGAAGAAGATATTCCAACTTAGTTTGCTGATTTCCCATTTTCTTTTAAAAAGCTGTGTGCACTTAGGGTATGCTTATTCTAAAATAGCCTACCCATCTGCCTTGACAGATACCTCCATATCCATTTGTGGACACAGTATCTACAAATCACATATTCTCTAGGACTGTATCTACACTCCACATGTGCACTCAATCTCCAAGCCACATATAATTTGGTTTCTTCCTTCGGGTGAACTGGTGTGCACTAATCTGAATTCTTGTAAGATCTGTGATGATTTGAAAGAAAATGGCCCCCAAAGGGAATGTCATTATGAGGTGTGGCCTGTTGGAGGAACTATCACTGTGGAGGCAGGTGTGAGGGCTTACTCATATACGCTCAAGCCACACTCTGTCTCAGACCACTTCCTGTTGCTTGTGAGTCACGATGTAAGAGCTCTCAGCTCCTTTTCTAACACCATGTCTGCCTGTGTGCTGCCTTGCTTCTCAACATATTGATAACGGATTGTAAGCAAGCCACAATTTTTTTTTTAATGAGTTGCCATAGTTATAGTATCTTTTAACAGCAATAAAAACCATAAGGCAAGCATACTGCCTGATTACAATATAAAAACATGGGTTACTACAGTAAAACAATTTTTCTATCAAGCCATCATCAGTAGAGAAATTTCTAGGGGGTGGGGATGTCTGAGTCTATCAAGATTTTGTTTTGTAGCCATGAGAACCTGAGTTTGACCTCTAACACTCATGGAAAAAGCCAGCCTTGGTGGTACCTACCTGTACTAGGGAAAGTGGAGCTAGTATCATCCTTGGGACTTGCTGGTCAGGCAGACTATGCACATCTGTGAGCTTCAGGTTTGGAGACCCTGCTTCAACATGAGATTGAGAAAGACTGCTCATCTCCAGCCTCATGCACATGATTGTACACACAAGAACTATCTTTTTTGTTATTTTGAGATCGTAGTCTAAGCTAGCTGAGCACTTACAATGTGGCCAGGGGCATTTAATCAGCCTCTCCCCTGGCTGGAATTAGAGGCACGAGTCACCACAACCCACTTCACCATGTCTTCAAACTGTCTTCTTAAACTCAGCTCCAGCAGCCTGAACAGTTAAGCATATTTCAGCCAAAAGACACATACAGTGGTGGTCTGAGAATCTAAGTGAACCAGGTGTAGTGGTATATGCCAGAAATCCCAGGATCTGGACAGTTCAGGCCAATGTAGTCTACAAAATAATGACTCTTAAAAATTCCCCTCAAGGAAGCCAGGAAAAAGTCACAGATTAGTGTAGAGCACAGATTATTACACTTTTGCAGTACCACTGATGTGGAACTTACTACCACACAAAAGTATGGCACACAGTTATACATGGTACAAAACATAATAAGCAACTGCTATTTCTGTATTTACTGTGTCTTAATAGTGCATTCTTCACTAGAAAGTTGTATTGGCAGTAGCCACATCTCTCAACTACCAATTCAATAACCTTGGCTAAATGAGTTTAAGACCAGCCTGGGCTACATGAGATCAGACCAAAAACCTCCAATCACAGTGCAGTTATATGCAGACCTTTCATCTAGTAGCACTGAGGTGCCACACCCTTGCAAGCCTGCTGCACATCGAGTTAGGATTTCCCCTTTCTTTCCACCCAAAGCCTGGCATGCTTCCCTGGGCATTTTAGATTTTCTCACGTTTACTCCATTCCTCCCTCAACAAACATCCTGACTTTTTCCTTCTTTCTGTCTCCTGATCCTGCCCTGTTTTCTCTCAAACTCTAATTGTCCTATTTGGGGATTCCAAACCTACCTGAAAGGAACCTCACACTGTGATCCCAGTGCACCAGCTACTGGAGTGACTGAAATAAAATCCTGGGCTAATCAACCTCAAGTCAATCCTTGGAGACGGGGAGGGGGACGACACTGAATCACTCAGCAGACTCGAGACCCTACTGAGGGGCTCTAAGGGACGTTAACTGGACATCATAAAATGTCCTGTCCTATCTTCTCAAGGGTGTTATATAAATGTCTACTGTTCCTGTACAGTGGAATCATCCTCTCCGCTGCTCAAAGGACCTCACCTCACTTCTCCCTGACCCCTCTCCTGCCTTTACTTCTCCATCATCCCTCTCTCCATGAACCAGTACAAGACTGCTGCTCATCGTGTAAGAAAGCAAACACAAACAAGGAGACATTTTAAATCTCGGACACTCCCGAACAAGCCTTCTCCAAATATCCCTGTCACTAGGGAGAAGGCACCTACCTACCAGCCACAGGAGAAAATGTTAGGCACATTATGAAGAATGACAATGGTAAAATCTGAGAGGTTTATTAAAGCATCTTATCACAAAGATGGAAACACACACATTAGAAGCATGCAACCATCATCTTCCAGACAAGTCACAATGCTAGTTATATCTGTTTCACAGAGCTGGAAACCACAGATCTTATACCCAACTCATTTGTCCTAACACTGTATTCACACTCCTGAAAGTACCAGGGCATCAAACATCCGAACACAAACCATTATACAAAGAAAGTGCAAAATTAAAAAAGAAAATATGGAGAATACCCTTCCCCTCCCTACCCCTCAGTAAAAGGCTAACAATGGCACTTTGCTCTTGCTTAACCTAGATTGTCCTCAGAGTCTCTAAACTGTGATACTTAACAAAGAAGTTTTAATAAATGTCCAAAAGCTCCTTAGTGTTTGAAAATAAATGCTCAGACAAGACAGTGCACTTTCTATCCAACAGTCTGAGACCCCTGCATCGCAGCTTTCTGTAAAGGAAACAGGACAAGAAGCTGGCATAGGGTTTATTGACAAGGCAGACCATCCTCAGGCAGGCAGGTAAGGAGGCGGCGGCTCTTTCTCAGGCATCTTCACGGCCATTTCATAGGTTGGCAGAACATACTGAAGAGAGAAAAGAACTACATCAGGCAACATTCCTTCAGTCTTTCCTAAAACAGCCAGCTTTCAGACTGTCCTAAGTAGGAGCCCAGAACTCTGAGGAAGAGCTGAACAGTTCTGAGAACAGAGTCTGAGTAGCTGAACTTGACACAGTGACACACTGACTCAGGATCAGGAGCACTACAACTGGATGGATGTAGGTGATGTGTGGAGGATGGGATGTGTGATGGTTTGAATATAAATGTTTCCCACCGCATAGGCTCATCTATTTGGATACTCAATCACCAGGGAGTGGAACTCTTTGATAGGACTAGAAGGATTAGGAGGAATAGCCTTGTTGATTGGGAATAAGCTTTGAGGTTTCAAAAGCCCATGCCAGGCCCTGTCTGTCTGTCTGTCTCTCTGCTCTCAGCTACTTCTCCAGCATCAAATCTACCTGCTACCATGCTCCACACCCACCATGGTGACAATACACTAAGCCTTTAAAAGTATAAACAAAACCGAGTTAAATGCTTTTTTTCTGTTTTTGTTTTTAAATAAAAGTTGACTTGGTAGTGGTGTCTCTTCATAGCAATAGGACAGTGACCAAAACAGGGCAGAGGGATAAATAAGATGGATAGATGGATTGGTGGGTGACGAGATGGATGGATGGATGGATGGATGGAAGGCAGGCAGAATTCTTCCTCTAGACTAACCTGAAAGATAGACTAACACACTAACCCAAGTATATTTTAAAAAAAAAAAAAAAAAAAGAAGGGTCCCCTCGACAGGCAACCAATAAAGCTCCGTGTTAACTGTACTTCCAAGGGCTGAGGATCAGCTGGATATATTATGCACACCTTTCTTTAATCCTGGCACTGAGGAGACAGAGGCAAGTGGATCTCTATGAGTTCAAAGCCAGCTTGGTCTACAAGAGTGGCCAGGACTGTTAAACAGAGAAACCCTGTCTCAAAAAAGAACAAAAAGCAAAAACAAGGACCTAGGAACTGGGGAAAGAGGTTCCACTGATCACTACACAGAAAGCTGCAAGTGCCCCAAGTTTTATGAAAATCTGTACCCAAAGGACAGATGTATCCTTCCCCTTAGGATAATAGACAAACCTTTCTAAAGCTCACTCTGGCCTACGAGCTATCAAGAGACACACTGTCTCTATATGGGCCATATGCATCCTGTGTGCTAAAAACCTGGGAAGACAGCAGAGCAGCAAAGAAGCTTCTGAGGGGCTCAACACTCAGACTCCATTATAATCATATCACTCACTCTCTCTCTCTCTCCCCTCTCTCTCTCTCTCTCTCTCTCTTTCTCTTTCTCTCTCCCCCTTACAGCTTATCTGTCTAGAAACAACGTTGTGGGGACTTCTAACAAATAAGCCACACAATCAAGCTAGGCCAACAGTGCAAAGGTTTGTGTGCACAAGATTTCCAGTGAGAAATGCTCAATCTCATAGGTTCAAGCTACAGTTATGCTACAGAACAGATCCTCAAGCCCCACATTCACTTGTGGAGGTATCAGGAAAAGCTTGTGATAGTTTAGTGTGTAAAAAGGTAACCTGTGGAGGCGCTTCAAAGGCAGGGTACACAGCAATCTCTGGCACATTTCTGTTGTTGATGTATTTGTAGCAGTTCCAAACACAATTGATTAGGTAAGCCTGAAAGGAAAAGAGAGCTCAGCAGGCTGTCCTGAGGGCAGAAGACCTCCATCCCTTCTGCACTGTCTATGGAGAAAGAACCCAGTACAAACAAGCTCACTCCCAACTGTTATCACATTTAAACATCACAAGTATCTCAGAGGCTCTAGCTGGAGATTTATGGCTGTTAACCACATTATGGAGGAAATTCCAGTGTTGCAAATGTTGGAATTTTAATGGATTTCAACTATAAGCCAAGACAAGGAGACCCATCCCTTACTAGAAGTCCTCCCTACCACTGTGCCAGAAATGACACCATCACTACAAACCCTACATCACCTGTGACCCACAGGGAGACAGGACAGGGAAAAGGTTACCAGGCCCCCAAGAGTGAATCGCAAGCGCCATACCTTAAAAATGATGAATACCACAAAGAACACGAGAACAATGAACAGGAGGCAGCTGGAGTCCAAAGCCAGGAGGTCATCTTTGTAGGGGAAATCAGGCTGTTAAAACACAAACAGACCATGACAAATCCACCGTGGCACTTGTTCTTCTGGCCTTCTCAAGAACATTTTAAGAATACAACAAAAGGCTACAAAATTAGAACTGATAGGCTACTGCAAATTGATACACAGCATGTCTGAGCTCCTGATCATCAACAGATATACTCACTACTTTAGATGTCCTTTTTAATAGCTAGGATAATTAAAAGGTCTGAATTCTCCTTACTATTATTTTCCATCTTTCTGGCCTTTGCACAAGGGTTACTCAGAAAGCTGTCCATAATTAATTATGTCAGTAAGCATTAACTTTCTGACCCTTCAATAGAAGATCTCCATGAAGTACTCTGAACCTAAGCAGCAATTAATAAACGTTTTGGAGTAAAAGATTTATTTGATGGTATCCATAATGGATCAGACACCTAGACAATGGGCAAAACAGGTTCTTGAAGACAACATATGGAAATACACTAAGGATAACCACCCACTAGCTTTCATCTGTTCATATGCCATACACTCTTCACCAAACTTTTTGACAAAGCCCTCTTTGACACTTCAGCCTGGAATAGCCCCTGCCACTCTACCCCATTATAGTTCTTTATTAACTCAGACCACCAGTAGGGCAGGTCATTTGTTACCTAACAAAGTGTCTTCTTATATCTTGCCTCCCCAAAACACGCTGTTTCCCCAAAAAGGAAAAGTTTTCTTTATAGCTGCAGTATTCACTAACGGTGTCTTGCACAGGGCTAGGATCAGCAGGCATGCAGACACAGTAGGGCTAGGATCAATGGCACACAGACACAGTAGGGCTAGGATCAGCAGGCACACAGACACAGTAGGGCTAGGATCAGCAGGCACACAGACACAGTAGGGCTAGGATCAGCAGGCACACAGACACAGTAGGGCTAGGATCAGCAGGCACACAGACACAGTAGGGCTAGGATCAGCAGGCACACAGACACAGTAGGGCTAGGATCAGCAGGCACGCAGACACAGTAGGGCTAGGATCAGCAGGCATGCAGACATAGTAGGGCTAGGATCAGCAGGCATGCAGACACAGTAGGGCTAGGATCAGCAGGCACACAGACACAGTAGGGCTAGGATCAGCAGGCACACAGACAAAGGGCTAGTGGGATATAGCAGACATGCAGACAGGAGCTACCATTTTGATAAAGCTGAAATACCAATCCCTTAATAAGCACCAAATACGTTCAAATATTCTACTAAAACACAATAGCTCAACTATCTCTTCCACACTAAAACTCTCTTTATGGACTTTTAGTACTGGGCTGTCCAAACAGTATGCACAATCAACTATTTCTATATTATAAGGTTTTAACATGAAAGTCATTTTTAAGATACTGTAAAAAACAAAGACAATTAAAAATAGTCCCTAAGGTTGCCTCAGGATTACAATTACAATCTGTTACTTAAATGGAAAAGTTTAAATAGCACAAACACTTACTAACTGGTCCAGATATTCTTTGATTCTTGGCAGGTAAGTGAGAGAACTGATGGCCACCAGACAGCTGAGAACGAAATCAAAAAGTCGGTAGCAGAAGAAGGGAATGAGCCAGCCCACTTGATACTGCAGAAGAAAAGGAACATTTAGTACACATACAAAACCACTTTCCTGGATAAAGGTCAAACTAGAGAAGATGAAAATACAAAAAACTTACAGAAATTGCTCCATATACCAGCATTGAGCTGATTATAAACATTAGAACAGAGACGGCAAAAAGAACGCAGGCATTATCTAGGAAGACAAAAACAGAAATCTAAGTAAGCAACATATGCAATGAAAAAACTCAAGTCTTGAAAATGTTTACATGTAAATGTTTAAATTAACTGTTAATTGCTTTCAAAATTGGCTCTCAAAAGATCTAAGGCCAAGAAGAGAAGAAAATCTAAGCCTTCCCATTAAGAAATCTTGAGGAATTTACACATGCCTTTCCATGTTAAAACTGATGCATCAGGGGCTGGAGAAATGGCTCAGTGGTTAAGAGCACCGTCTGCTCTTCCAGAGGACCCGGGTTCGATTCCCAGCACCCACATGGCAGCTAACAACTGTCTGTAGTTCCAGTTCCAGGCAAAACACAACACCAAGGCAAATAAATAAATAAATAAAGTTTAAAAAAAAAAAAAACTGATGCATCAACTCACTGACTTTGTTCAGGATGGACCGTGAACCACGTAACTGTAGGAAAACAGGTCCCTGTTCCTCTACATGTCAGTGCAGAGAGACACAATTAAAATCCAACATGGCAAGTTGAAACACAGGCAGAAGCAATAAAAAAACCGAAAGAATTTACACAAGTTGGCTTTGTGAGATGAGGGTTTAACTGAAGGAAATTTGTTGTTTGCTTAAGACAGATGAGCTACACACAGAAACTACAGATGTACCTCTTGCCCTGATAAGAATACAACCTGAACTTCAAAGTTCTCCATTAACCCCACCCCAGTGTCTCCATCCTTTAACCAACGGCCAAACTTGCCTTCTCTCCCCACACAGGTCTATTCCACTCAACCTCTCCTTAGCCTGTGGACTTCCCACATTCACTATTTTCTTCAGAACACACCCAAATAATCCCAAACAATATTAAATCGTACTTGACTGGGTGAGTTTCTTCACAACCTATAGTTGATCCTGACAGTGAGTTTGGAAGACATTAATGAACTAAAGGGAGGGGGTATGTGGAGAGACAGCCGAGTACAGTTCCCACCGCCACTCAGGCCACTCACAATCCCCCATAACTCCAGTTCAGGGAGTCAGATGCCTCTGGCTTCCAAGGCACCTGCACTCACATGTACATACTCCTATGCATACACATAACTGAAAGCTTAAAAAGAACCTAAAGGGCAATAAACATGAACAATACACTAAACAGACACACTATTGGATGTTCATACGTATACTCTTTTATCACTAAGCATTATAAACATGTCAGTATTGAACATTAATAGTTCAGTCAACTCGGAGTACCCCCACTGTCAAGGATTTAGAAATTCTTCCTACTGAAGGATTAAGCTACAAAGCCAGACTGACTCTGACTCAAAACATGAAAGAGGGTACTAACAAGACTCTAAAATTTTATTTATTATTTTTGGAGATGGGGGAGGGGTCAAATAAAAACAAACTACTCTGGAAAATCATGCTGAAAGGTTATTTCCTGTCACGCCTCTCGGAGTCAATCTCATGAGGATATATTTAAAAGAACCAGAAGATTTCTCGTTAAAAAAAAAAAAAAAAATCACGAATGCCCATCAGCTGTTTTCATTCTATTGTGTATTTTAACAACAGAATTATAATTATTTAGCAACAACAAAAAAAAGACATAGATCAGGACTAGAGCAACAGCTCAGCAGTTATGAGGCTCACTGCTCTCACAAAGAAACTGGGCTTGGTCCCAGCACCTACACGGTAACTTAGAAAACTCCAGTTCATATCACACTCTTCTGACCTCTGCAGACTCTGTATACACGGTCCACACACATACGTGCAGGCAAAACATTCACAGATAAACAATCTTTAAAAAAGACATAAATCTTTATCCCTGGATCACAGGTGGTCACAAATATAAAGAAGTTCTGAACTTCATATTAAAAGCTAATAAAATTGTAAATCCGGGAATTAAGATCTATAGTAGTATAAACATACATGATCTGGAAACACTTTTCTGAACTGAAATGTAATAACTAAGCATGCAGAAATTGTATTCCAAACTCTGGGGAATAATTTTCAGTTTAAGTATTGAATCTATGACATAATTTATAGTAATATAAATTCAACCAGAATTGTTTTATACCTGTATTTTAAAGAACTGGTAAGAAAAAACAACTAATAACTATCAGTAAATAAATGAGTTTTAAAAAACAATTTCTATGAATGTTCTAGGGCTAGTTTCTTTTAATAACAGTGTTACATCTTCCAAATAAACAAGAGGGCTGCATACTGTATTTTATTCTCTGTTGTAATAGTCCATTTGTTCTCACACAAATTTCTGACCCTGGCTACACGTGACAGCAAATCTTCAAAAGTTTCAACTCAGTTTTATTTCCCATTTCCTGTCTCTGGTCTCAAGGCACACAGACAACCATACATTTCTCCAAGACCTAGTAGGCCATACAGGCTCTACTGTATTCTTGCTGAGTACCTTTGGGGAAAGTCATCAAAACATTTTCCTGTCTCAACAAGTAGATTAAATAATGTTTAACTTGTTACTTACTATGCAATTATTTAACCTTCTGAAGTATAACTAAAGCGTAATTTCAACAATCTTCCTCAACATTTATATGTAGTCTACAATTGGCTTTAGATATAAAAACTTGGCAGTGCTATCTTTTAAAATAAAAACTTACCAGCCATTCTCTCAGACGAGTAGTAATTACCAATGACTTCATACTGAATGTTGACAGCTGGCATGGAGTTCGGATGAGTCACCTCCACAGTCAGCAAAATTGCCATCAATAGGTTGACCACCTGAGAAGCACAACAGCTGTACATTAACTTCTATCAGGGAACACTCTTCACAGAGTCTCTAGAAACTGTTACACCTAATACTGTTTCACCTATAGCAACAAGATTATGAGATAGGAGACACTCATAAGACATTCAATTACCACAGTGAGAACAGTTAAAAGCCACAGCATATAGAAAGATGCCTAACTCTGTGTTAATGCCAAGGAACTAGAATAAAATGTACAGACAGTAAAATTAGGCATCATTACAAACTTCATATCCAGAGGCATATTTCATCATACACCAACATGCAGATGTATGCAACTCCCCCAAAGCACCCCCATGCACTTGGTCCATGTTAAAAAGATTCCCAAAGGAGTGATGATGGCCCTCCCTCTCTGCATTGGTCTTAATTCTACTTCTGAGTCCATGTGTTCCTCTAATACCTACAACAGCCACCAAACACTGTAGAGACCAAATATGCAGGTCCTCAAACCACTTCTTTACTTTTGTAACATGTTTTTAGCTCCCTGTCTATTTTCCCTTAGCGTAAATTCCAGTGTAATGAACAAGTTCCCCAGCCTGGTTCACAAATCCCAAAGGCAACTGTACTGATTGTGTAAATTTCTGCAACATCAAACCAAAGTACCTCTATACAACATCTGTTTTTCCATCTTAATTCAGTAAGCTATCTGAAACCTGCACATTAGATTCAGAGGCTTGGTAATGGCCTTCAATGAACCTCTAACTAAATTTCAACTGATTACATTCCTGCCCACTAAGATTTTCTATTTCAACATCCCACAGACTGATTCTCCATGGTGTCTTCATTCTGAAATGTAATCATCATGAAATGATCAATAGTGTCCATTTAAGTCTCACACACACACAAGTTTAGGACTTTCTTGGGTCTTTGCCAAACACTTTGCTGAATCCTCACCATATACCACGAATTTCCCTAGCCTATCAGGGCGCAAACCCCACTTTAACATTACGCAGTGCTCTGGCTGTGATTCCTTCAGTCTCTCAGGACATAAAATGTCACAAATAGCACTGCTGAAGAGTCAATATGGAAACCAGTAAGGTGTGAAGACAAGACAAACTCCATAACCAAAGTTCACAGAATGGGTCCTTCTCCCCCCTGAAGCCCAATATCTGGCACTCCCAAGTGTTGGAGCTGCACTACCGACACTGCTCTCCCTGTCCACTACAGGGGACTATGTTCTTTATATCAGGCCAAACCTTCAAACAGTTGGTAGGAAAGCAGACACAGTTTTATCTTCAAGTTAGATATGTTATCTTGTGTTAAGAAATCAGCTTGAAATCCATTCAAGAGTTTGAAGAGCATAATGAGTTTGCTGAACATAAATTATCATCCCAGCAAAAAAACTTAGCCTTGGGCTGGAGAGATGGCTCAGAGGTTAAGAGCACTGACTGTTCTTCCAGAGGTCCTGAGTTCAATTCCCAGCAACCACATGGTGGCTCTTAACACAGAAAATATTCATGTCAAGATAAATATGCAAACCTGGCTACCAAGTAAGGAAATGAAATACCAAAACTTAGGGGGTTTATATGTATGCATATATACATATATATATTTGCATGCAAGTATGTATGTAGTTGTATACATGCTGCAGTCTGTATGTCCAAAGCATTTTTATCACATGTATGACTTTTTAAAATAAAAATTCATCTTTTCTTCTATAAAAGTGTCATTTTCATCTTTTCCTAGTTCACAGTGGGTACTACTGTGAATATGATAGTAATCAATCTAGAAAACAAGTACTTGCAATCCTAAGTGTTTACCACTAAGCACCTATTCTGAGCTCATATGTGAATCCTGGCAGCTTACATTAAATTCAGCTGATAGATCTAAGTTCCTATAACTAACTGTAATTCTATAGCTTAAAAAGGCTTTAAGATATTCTACTACACACAAACTCTTCCAAAATATTCATGACTCCTTCCCACTGTACTCAGGAAAGGAAGTTGAAACAAAGGCTTGTAAACCTAGTAACAAGATCAGGTAGAACAGAGCACTGTGTCTACAACACAGGCAAAGCACCTATCACTCAAGCAGAGTGCACTTTTAAAGCCTTCAGCACACTTCAGCTGAGGAAGCAAACAGTGGGAAAACAATGGGGGCCCTTCATTTGGTAGAAAGGACAGGGCAAGTGCAGGGAAGCCCTCAGGCCCAGCCAGCGATTCTTCCTCACTCCAGTCACACCCATCCCAGAAGACTCAAGGACTAGGGGAGGGGAATTTTTCTTTAGAAAATAGATAGCACTTGTGCATCTTTATGGAGTACAAGGTTATGTTTTAGTACGTTTATACACCGTGTACTGGTCAACTCAAAATATCTGCGATGAGAACATTCCCATGACTGCTTAGCTTTAAGATTTTGGATGTAATACTGCTATCATTATCCACTGTGCAAAGAGAACACTAACTTTACTCTTATCTTAGGAATTACTGTCCCCTCCCCTTGCCTTCCAGTCTCCAGTAACCACTATTCCGTAGGTCTATAAACTAAACATGTTGTAGTCTGTAAGTAAAACCATGTATTTGCCTTTCTGTAGCTCACTTACGTTAGTTTTATCTTCAGCTCTACCCATGTTGCTGCAAATGACAATTTTGTTCATTACCACTAGCAGTATCCATTGTGAACATAAACCTGCTTCCTTACCCTCACTGACTCCCTGCCTTGTCTACTGTGAACAACACTGCAAAAAACAAGGTCTGCATGCAATCTTTGATGCACTGATTTTGTGATAGATAAGTACTAGTGGGATTTCTGGGTTCAATGGAAGTTCTTTTAACCTGATGAGACTCCACACAGTTGTTCCAACAATGGCTATCCTACATCCCCATACGGTACAGGTGTTCCTCTCTCCCCATTTCCTTGTCAACATGTCACATTTTGTCTAGTTGTCACTTGGGGTGAGATGCTATCTCATGACATTCAGAGTTTTTCATGTATTGAAATACTTACGTATTGTACATAAGTATTTGATGTACTTGTTGCTCTTCTTTTCTTGAGAAGTGTCTACTCAACTCATTTTCCATTTTAAATTTCATTATTTCCTTTTATTGCTGAGTTCATAGATTTTAGGTATTAATTGCATGGAAAAGTTTCCAAATGTCTTCTGCCATTTCTATAGGTTGCCTGTTCTGATTCTTTTGCAGTGAAAAAGCCTTTTACTTTGATGCAATCCCATATGTGTGCTTGTTTTCTTTGTTAACCACTCATTTACATTCTTGGCCAAATATTTATTTCTTGCCCAGACTATACTGATTGTGTGTTCAATACCCCCCCTCCGTGTGTGTGTGTGTGTGTGTGTGTGTGTGTGTGTGTGTGTGTGTGTGTGTGTGTTTTCCCTTTTAGTCAACTTGGCACAAGCTACAGTCATCTGGAAAGAGAAACTTTCAATTGAGAAAATGCCTCAGTAAGATTTTCCTGCAAGCAAGTCTGTAGTTCACTTCATTTTCTTGATTAATAATTGATCCGGGAGTGTCCATCTGGGAGTGTCCAGCTCATGGGGGATGGTGCTACCACTGGTGGTACTAACAGGCATTAGAAAACAGGCTGAGCAATGAGGAAGCATATCAATGAGGAAGCATATCTCCTCCATAGTCCTGGTTCCAGTTCCTTTAGATTCCTGCCCTACCTGAGTTTCTGCCCTGATTTCCCCTTAAAAGGACTTATGTGAACGTGAAAGCAAACCAAATGCTTTCCTCCCTCCCTAGTTGCTTTTAGTCATGGTGTTTCATTCACAGCAATAGAAGACACAGACTAGAGCTGGAGAGATGGCTCAGAGGTTAAGAGCACTGGCTGCTTTTCCAGAGGTCTTGAGTTCAAGTCCCAGCAATGACATAGTGGCTCACAACCATCTAGAATAAGATCTGGTGCTCTCTTCTGGTATGCAGGCAGAACACAGTATACATAATAAATAAATTTTAAAAACAACAACAAAAAAACCAGAGACTAGTATCAGTGTTTCTATATTCTCTCTTAGTAGGTTTAGACTCAAGTTTTAAGTTGTCTTTTATATATGAGAGAGAAGGGTCTGGATTCTTTCTTCCAGGCGTGTGGACATGCCGTTTTCCCAGCACTATTTATTCACTAAGGTGAATGTGCTTGTCCAATGTGTATTTCTGGCACCTCTGTTGAAAACTGTTTGGCTGTTGAGAGTGTGGAATACTTTTAAGTTCTCTAATCTTTCCACTGGCTCTCCCATCTATTTTTACGGCAGGGCTGGTTACATTCTGAAACTGAACAGTGTGATACTTCTAGCCTTGTCTTTTTGCTCAAGACTTCTTTGGTACAATCTTTGGCAGATCCATTCAACCTTTAGGAATTGTTTTCTCCTATTAAGGGAGACAATATAACAGGTACTACTTTACATTTACAGATCCCTTCCGTAGTATGGCACCTAACAATACTAATTCTGAATACAGGATGTCTATTTGTTTGTGGCCTGTTCAAAGTCTCACTGATGTTTTATTTTTACTGTAGATTCTTTAACCTCTTAAAGTAGGAATTTTTTGTTTTGCTTTTATAGTTATGACAAGTTTGAACACTTTCTTAATTTCTCTTTCAGATAGTTGACTATTGGCATATAAACACGCTATTATTTTTGAAGTTGTCTTACTATTCCACAACTCTAAGCTTATTGAGTTGTTTTTCAGTTTTCAGGATTCTCTACATATCTGAATGTGTTATCAAATACTAGCCCTGAGCTCCTCCTTTCCTATCTGTAAGGAAGTCTTCATCTGTTTCTCTTGCCAAATTGCTCTGGCTACGACTTTCAATATCATGTTGAACAGAAGTGTTAAAAGGAGGCACTGTTATTTGGTTGCTGGTCTTACAGAAAAGCTATTTTGGTATGGTGCTAGCTGTCAGTATTATATGTGTTGCATATCCACTCTAAGAGGAAAGACCTTTCATCTATTACATTTATAAATGTTTTGTCTGCATGCCTGACAGTGCATTTTATGTCTGGTGCCTGGAGGAAGCTAGAAGAGGGCATGTGATCCCTAGAATTGGTGTTAAAGACAGTTGGAGCCACCACATGGGTGCTGGGAATTGAACTCTTAACCAATGGATCATCTCTCCAATTCCACTATTTTCACATGATTGCATTTATCAAATACATAACTGCACCTACTGAAGTGGTTATATGGATTCAGTCTTCTATCCTGTGTATATACCACATTTATTAATTTACATGCATTGAGGTAACCTTGAATCCATAGGATCTCACTTGATCATGAGGATTTACTTTATAATGTGATATTAAATTCTGTCTACCAGTTTTTATTAGGAATGTCTGCACCGTTCATTAGAAATATTGACCTAGAGTGTTTTAAGAGTTTATTTACTGTTTGTTTTGTGTGCTCCATTTTTGTAGACTAATTTGGAAATACAGTAGTGACTCTTTAAATATTCTGTAGAATCCATTGGTGAAATAAACAGTCCAGGACTTTTCTTTGTTGGTAAACTTTTCATGACTGATCAAGTGACATTACTTGTTCTGTTCTGGTATTCTCCTCTTTGTGGTCCATCTTAGGACACCCACACTTTTCAGCTTATTGACAAACAGTTCTTTGTACCAGTCTCTTAAACACTGTAGGAGCAATTGTATCATCACCTTTCTCATCTCTGATACTGACCCAGCCTATAATCCCAGCACTTGGAAGGCCAAGCTCAGCAGAACCACCACCTGAACACAACTAAAAGTGAGCATTTAATTGTGAAGCCTTTAAAGAGTTGTTATCTTCACTCTTACCTTTTATATCTTCTCTCCTCCGGCAGCTTCAGGCCTAGTTCTTCCTTTCCTAGTCCCTTGAGAAAGATCACTTGGATGGAGGGACTTCAGGCTGTGAATTCCCTAACCCATTTCCCTGAGTCCCTGGGTTTGAAACATTGTTTCTACTTTCATTTCAAGAAATTCCAAATTCTTCCTTTTAATCCCTTCTTTGCCCCATCATTTGGAGACCTGCAGTTTCATTTCCTGGTTTTGACATGACTTCCCCATTCTTCCTTATAGCAATTTCTAGTTCTACTGAACTATGATCAAGAAAGTTACTCAATATGATTTCAGTTCTGAAGAATTTGCTGAGACTTGATTTGTGGGCAACATCTATCCTGCAGAATGTGAAACTTCATCCCTGAAACCCATGTTGAAAGCTGTATACAGCTGGATATGATGAAGGCCCTCACCATCAATCTTAGCACTCAAAAGGCAAATCTTTATAAGTTGAGGCCAGCCTGGACACACCAAAAAAATGAAATAAATAAAGCAAGCCTATCCAGTGACGAACATCTGTAATCCTAGCTATGTGTGTGAGACAGGATATACAGAGAGAAGAATCACCCAAAAGTTCACAGGCCAGCTAGCTTGGAGAAGGCAGCCTGGCAGAAAACTGCAGAAGAAGTAGAAAAGAACTCTGAGCCACTTCTTCAGCTCTGATCCTTTAATTTTTAAAAATAATCAGTACCAACTATTAATACTTAAGGGTTTGGGCCTGATGGTTATGGCAGCACACACCCAATCCTGGCACTAAGAGACAGAGGCAGTGAGTTAGAGGCCAGTCTGGTCTACAGAATGAGTTCCAGGACAGCCAGGACTATACAGCAAAAACATCTCAAAAAAACAAACAGAAAAACTTAAGGGTTTAGTTTGGTTTTAATCTAAGCCAGCCTGTGGCCAAGGCTGGGTTTGAACTCTTGATCCTCCCGATAGCACCTCAAATTTGCCACTATGCCTGACTCCATACAATTAATTAATTAATCCTTTGGTATATAGGACTGTGCTAACCATAACAGAAAACCCACAGAAGCAAGCAATCATGGATGTCATTATCTATGACAGAATGTCCAGGCCCAATGGGAGGGAGGGCTACGCCTCCAAGTCTTAAATATCACAGGAAGAAGCCACAACTGCAGGCCTTGTCCCAACCCAGCTCATCAATGTTTTCCCTCACAGATGGAAAGGTGCTGTCCCCTGGAGCCAAGGAGCAGTGCTCATGACAAAGTGGTTATGAAGGGAACAAGTGACAAGACAGAAATAGGGAGGAAAGGACACTTCACCTATTGTCATCTCAAGTCTGCATCAGACTAGAGCTTATGGCAGCAGACTGCACAATTAGGACAGGACCCCCTAACCCTAGCCCTAACCCTAACCCCTAGCCCTAACCCTAACCCTAGTCCTTACTCTAGCCCTAACCCCTAGCCCATAGAGGCAGCATACATTACACTGTTCCCATCTCTTAAGTGCACCCCAAAGTATGTCTGCATACTGCTATAGAACTGAGGCTTGTAGTTTGTTTGAAGTCGACAACAATACTGTAATAAGCAACAAATGCTCGTTTCCTCCCTTAATCTGATTAGAATCTGCTATCGCTACTAATCTTCCTCCCCAGTGACTGACTGTGAGTTCCACTTTCCTGGCAGTGCTCCAAAGTTCTCTGCAACACCATCAACACTAGGGGATGATGTCATGGTCAGAGCAAACAGAACTAGAATCTATCAGGCAGCAGCTAGTGAGAATAGAAATCATGCAAGGTGGGTGATCTATCCCTTCTGGATGTCCATCAAGAGCTCTTTACACTGAAAATGGACAATAATGAATTAAAACAGATCAACTGAATTAAACAGTTTAAAATAGTCTAACCAGAAAGTAGCAACTTTTTAAAACTGAGTGGGGGGCAGGGGTTTCTACACCAAGAACTTCAATTGTGCTACATATTTAAACCTCTCAATTCCTATTTTGTTTGGGAAAAAAAAAAAAAAGTCCTTGGGGCTAGATAGGTAGTTCAGTGGTTGAGAATACTGATTGTGCTTCCAGAGGCCCTGACTTCAACACCAGCACCTACACAGCTAACAACCATCTGTAACTCCAGTCCCAGGAGAATCTAATCCCTATTGCCCTCCACAGGCACCACACACACACACACACACACACACACACACACACACACACACACACACACACACACACACACACACACACACGGTACACAGACAAAAACCCAGGCAAAACACTCATAAAGGGTAAAAAACTTCACTACAGTTTTCCACTCTGCATTTTGAGTTCTCTGTTCATTTTTATAAACAAGATAGACAGCATCAAACACTCCTCCTAAGAGTGTAGACAAATGCTGCCAATGGCTTAAGGGGGTGACTTTTCCTCTTCAAAGGGTGTGAAGGCTTTTGTCTGTGAGTGGAGGGATGGAAGAAGAAAATGAAGTTTTGGGGCAAGAATCCCAGGCTCTAATCCTATTTTCTCAGCTAAGTTCAAGAGAAGGTCATTTTCTGGGAGGAAGCAGGGAGAGTTAGGTAAGACTTGGTGATGGGGAAGATATGAATTAATCATTTAGAAGAATGGAACACAGCAAAGGACAGAAGAAATTAAAAATCCATACCTTTAACCAAAGAAAAAGAGAAACAAGAAGCTAGATATACAACCAGCTGGCTGTCATTAACTAGTCCAAGTCTAGGGCTGGAGCCAGGTAACACATACAATAGGCAGTTTCTTTTCTTTTCTTTTTTTTTTTTTTTTTTAACTTTTATTTATTGGCCTTGAACTGAGAACTGGAACTATAGACTGTTGTAAGCTACCATGTGGGTGGTGGGAATTGAACCCCGGTTCTCTATAAGAACAGTCAGCGTTCCTAACCGCTGAGCCACCTCTCCAGTCCCAATAGGCAGTTTCTTAAAGAAAATGTGATATAATTAATTCTATAGTAGCAGTAAGTTCTTTCTAAGTGCAAAAGTACAGAACACATGAAAATAACTCAGCGCAAGTAAATAAACCTACACATTCATGCTTTTTCCTAATCTACATTAAGGATACAAGGCTGACAAAACATCAATAATGTGGAGGTCTGATAGTCCCCTAGGGGTGGGCTGTGAAGCCATCTGCCTGAAGATTTTCTTCTGGTGTTCCGCCAGTTACTAATGACTTCAAGATACTGGGCGGGGAAGAACATAGCAGGAAGAGGAGGAGGAGAGGTCAGAAGTAAACCTCTCCCTTCTTTGCTGCTTGTATAATTATCAGAAACGGCTCCGTATCTCTAAACCTACTTCCCACCCCGACCCCACAACGAAATCTGAAAGTCATCCAAGTGGCCAAACCGACAGACAAGTTTCTCAAAGCTTCAGCAGAATTTAATAGCTTAAAACTACCTAAAAAGAATGAGTTTTGGAAATCGCGAGCAAATTAAGTTCAATAAAAACAGATACTGAGAACTGTAGTTTAAACACACACACACACACACACACACACACACACACACACACACACACACACACACACACA
>PVIH01013089.1:0-60122 GCA_004025045.1 Sigmodon hispidus
TAAGTTGAGGTCTTTGATCCACTTGGATTTGAGTTTTGTGCAGGGTGAAAAGTTGTGTATTAATGCTGGAGAGAAAAACACAT
Organism: Sigmodon hispidus; assembly: GCA_004025045.1. NCBI lineage: Eukaryota > Metazoa > Chordata > Mammalia > Rodentia > Cricetidae > Sigmodon > Sigmodon hispidus. Next base: position 84 of record PVIH01013089.1, read on the forward strand.
GTGTTTAAAGGAGGAGAGGAGGAACCATCTCCCTTAATGCCCTGGGTAGCAAAACGTGACTATTGACGTTGAAGAAAAAAACACATCTGTTCAAACAATAGAGGAAGCAACATTTCTATTAATGCTCTGTGGAGGAAAACGTGTGTTTTCCAGCTGAAGTGAAATGCACGTGGGTTCAAATGAGGCCAGAAGAGGGTGTGGTCATCCATCATGGGCATGATCTGTCTAAGTGGTTATGTTCAGTCAAAGTTAGCGTGGAATGATGTGGGTGTTGTGCATCAAACTGGGTATGCACTTTCAAAGTGGAATTGGACATGAAAAGTGTGTGTGGCCAGTCAAACTGGGCATGGCCAGTCACAGTAGGCTTGTTTAATTAAAGTATTCATGGTCTGGTGTGAGCGTGGTCAGTCATTGTGTGCATGGCATGTTGTGGTCATGTTAATTCAAAGTGTCCATGTCCAGTCACAGTGATTTTGAGCAGTCAATTTAAGTGTGGCTTCGTGTGGGCATGGTTAGACAAAGTGGCTGTGATCAAGTGTGGCCATGGCCAGTCAAAGTGGGCATGGTTTGGTGTGGGCGTGGGCTGTCAAAGTGGGTGTGATCAATCTAAGAAGGCATGGCATGTTGTATTGTGGTCAAAGTGGTCATGGACAGTCAAAGTGGGTGAATTTATTCAAAGTGGAGATGGCTTGGTGTGGGCATGGTCAGTCCACATTGGTGTGGCCAGTTAAAGTAGACATGGTCAGTCAATGTTCACTTGGATATTCAAAGTAGGCATGGTCAGTCACTCTGGGTGTGACCAGTCAAAGTTGTCATGGTTTGGTGTGGGTGTGGACCACCAAATTGGGCGTAGCCAGTAAAACATTTTATGGTAATTCGAACTGGGCATGGTTGTCAACGTCATCATGGCCAGTCAAAGTGTGCATGCTCAGTTACTTGTGTGTGAACAGTCAAAGTGTGCTTGGTATTGTGTGGGCATGGTAAGTCACAGTGGTCATGGCCAATCAAAGTTGCCATTGCTGGACAAAGTGGGCATAGTATTTCATAGGCATGGTCAGTTAAACTGGATGTGGCCAAAGTGGGCTTGTTTAATTGAAATATACATGCCCTGGTGTGAGCGTGGTCAGTCAATGTGTGTGTGGCCTGTTGTGTCCATTGCTAGTCAATGTGTTCATGGCCAGTCCAAGTGGCCTTATTCAGTAAAGTAAGCATGGCTTGGTGTGGGCATGGTCGAAGTGGCTGTGATCTGGTGTGGATGTGGTCATTAAAAGTGGCCGTAGCCAGTCAAAGTGTGTGTGGCTTGGTGTGGGCGTAGTAAGTCAAAGTGAGTGTGGCCTATCAAAGTGGGCGTGGCCTTTCAAATTAGAGAGTACAGGAAGTAATATGTTTCTAAATGCTCTGTGTAAGAAAATGTGTGTATCAATGCAAAAGAGAAAACCTCATGTGCTCAAATGGAGCAAGGAATCAACATCTCTATTAATACTCTGTGTAAGAAAGTGTGTGTATGGACATTGAAGGAAAAAACATATATGTTCAAAAAAGGAAAGAAAGCAATATTTCTCTTAATGCTCTGTGTAAGAAAACATGTGTATTGATGTTTAGAAGAAAAACACATGTGTTAGATTTCAGAAAGGAAGCAACTCCTCTCTTTATGCTCTGTGTAAGAAAACATGTGTATGGACGCTGTAGACAAAAACACATGTGTTCAAACAAGGAAAGGAAGCAACACCTTTCTTAATTCTCTGTGTAAGAAAACCTGTGTATGGATGCTGAAGAGAAAAAGACTTGTGCAAACCAGGATTGGTGGCAAGATCTCTCTTAATGCTCTTTGTAAACAAACATGAGTATTGAGGCTGAAGAGAAAACCACATGTGTTCAAAGGAAGAGAGGAAGCAACATCTCTCTTTTTGCTCTCTGTAAGAAAACATGTATTGACTTTGAACATAAAATACATGTGTTCAAACTAGGAGAGGAAGCAACATCTCTTTCTATGCTCTGTGTAAGAAGAGTTGTTTATTAACGCTGAAGAGAAAAACACATGTCTTCAAAAGAGGAGAGGAAACACTATCTCCCTTAATGCTCTGGGTAGCAAAACATGACCATTGATGTTGAAGAAAAACACATCTGTTCAAACAATAGAGGAAGCAACATCTCTATTAATGCTTTGTGGAAGAAAATGTGTGTTTTCCCACTGAAGTGAAAAACACGTGTTCAAATGTGGCCAGAAGAGGGTGTGGTCAGCCATTGTGTGCATGGTCAATCTAAGTGGGTTTGTTCAAAGTTGGCATGGTTTGGTGTGGTCATGGTGTGTAAAAGTGCATGTGTGTGGCGAGCACCATTCTGGCCTGCAGAATGGCAAGTAAAGACATGCACGATTTATCTCAGATCACACTTTATTGGAGTACAGCTCAGTTGAGAATGGTGGTAAGAATACCCCAAGCCTGAAATGCAGCCTGCTTATATAGGGAAGCCTGGATGTGTGATTGGTGCCCATCTGGATGCCTCATTAGCATATAACTGGTAATAGGTCCAAAGTAATACCTCATTAGCATATATCTGGTGATAGGTCCAAAGTAATACCTCAGTAGCATATTGAGGGATGACATCAGATAGGTCACTACTTGATGCCTAATTAGCATAAGCGGCAGAGATGCAATAGCTGGGGTCCAGCCAGTTGTGCAAGGGCCAACCGCACCCTACATCTCCCCCTTTTTCTTTTTCTAATGTCACAGACAGGATATAGGCCATACAGTTGTTCACCTCATGATGTTCCCACTGCTCAAAGGCTGTTTCCTTCTGTTAGGATTCCCGAGATGCCTTCCTGTGTGCAAGGTCAGTGAGGGTGGCAGGGTGCAAAGTCCATCTCAGAGGAGAATGATTCCCCATAGAGGTGCAATGGCAGCTGAAGCCTCTCTGTGCAAGGGCAATCATTATAAGGCACTAAGGGCGGAGACCTAGGCTACGGGGGAGTGCCCTGAATCAGTAGCCAAGAGTGCCTGAGTGAGTAGGACCTTTTCACAATACACTCTGATGTGAATATGGCAAACCAGCCAGAGGCAAAAAACAATCTCAAATAAACAGCAAACTGCAAAGGTTCCCAATCCCACACTCTCCTTGAAAAAGGAAAGAGTAGAAGTGAGCCAAGAAGTAAAGTCCTCAAGTGTAACAGGCTACAATTTTGTAGCATTCAAACATCTGATGTAGAACTTTTGCTTGAGGACCATCTTTTTGGCCTCTATAGACCAATTCTCACTTTCCACCTGAATCAGGGAAAGATGGTCAGGTGTATCCATATCAGCATCATCCTAAGAGACATACTCAACACGTCTCATCAGTCTTGATGGCACCCAGACTGGCTCCTGATTCTGTGGAGAAACACATAAAGATCCCCTGGATCAAACAGTAATGCGATCCGGGCCTTGCCATTGATTAGAAAGTACATCCAAACACAAAACTTTGCCTTGATTGTTGGGTTCAGATGTCATATGATGTTTGTGAATGGTTTCTTTTCTATCATTTAAATTTAGAAAATTTATAGTGAATAAAGCAAAAGAGAGCCTTTGTTTGGGGGTGCAATTCTCTGGTATTCCTCCTTTTTGTTTTTGCAGGAAGGCCTTGAGCATACAATGTACACACTCTGTTATCCCTTGCCCTTGTGGATTATAGGGCAGGCCTGTAATATGTTACACTTGCATTTTGTGACAAAATGAGGCAAAACTCTTAGATGCATAGGCTGGCCCTTTGTCTGTTTTCAGTGTATCGGGCTTGCCCCAAGCGGCCCAAGCTTCAAGGCAGTGAGTAATGACATTGTGAACCCTTTCTGAAGAAAGAGGTACAGCGTGCATTACCCCATAACATGTATCAATGGAGACATGCACATACTGAAGCTTTCAAATGATGGAATATTGGTAACATCCATCTGCCAAATCTCAAGTGGAAAAAAATGCCTCTGGGATCAACCCCTATTTTCTGAGCAGGCAAGAATTGCACACAAGCAGAACAGCTTTTCACAATATTCCTAGCTATCTCCCTAGAAATTTTAAATTTAGTTCTTAAAACAGCAGATGAAACATGGTAAAAGCTGTGAAACTCTTGCGCTTGTGTTTCTGAGATCAATGCCACAAAAGCACACGTTGTCAGATCAACTTGTTCATTGGCTTTTGCCATAAGACCAGGTAACAAAGAGTGAGCTCAGATATGGGTAATATAAAAGGAATTGGATCGATGCAAAATCTCACCTCTCCTTCCTGCTAAAAGTGAGGCTACAATACTAGAGGGTTTAATATAGGAAACAATTTCTAAATTTTTAACAGCATTCACCACATATGATGAATCAGATACCAAGTTGAAAGACTCAGGAAAACACTTAAAAACCTCTAAAATTACTTGGCATTCTACTATTTGGGGAGCATTTGGACAGCACTCAACAGTTACAGGTGAGCCTCCTTGCACCATTTAGGCTACTTTCCCAGGCTTAGACCATCCGTGTAGATGGTTAAGGCATTGCTCAATGGTTGCTCCCATGTGATCCAAGGGAACACCACAGGCTGTTGAACAACGAATCTTAAAATTTCACTCTTGGGCAAATGATTATCAATTGTACCAGAAAAGGCACAAAACAATATAGCCCATTCTGAGGTAGTGGCAGCCAATATCTCTACTTGTTCTTTTGTATAAGGGACTATAAGCCGGTCAGGTGTCTTGGCAAAAATTGTAATAGATTGTTTAATGCCTAATAAAACAACCTCAGCTGTCATGGATGGATAGTGGGACAAAGTTCTCATCCCTGTGGGTTTAGAATTAATCCACAGTAAGGCCTTTCTTGCCAAACAACACCAGTAGGAAAGCCTAAAGTCAGGAAGATACACATCCAAATGGGCTTGGATTCATCATAGTGCACCAACTGTGCCCTAGTAATTGCTTGCTCTACCTTTGTAAGTGCTATCTGAGCCTCTGGGGTTAGTTGGCATGGGGAATTAAGGTCTGGGTTTCCCTCTAAAATATCAAATAAGGGTTTAAGCTCAAAGCGAGTTAATTTCAAATATGGCTGAATCCAATTTATATCTCCAAGCAATGTTTGAAAATCATTTAAAGTCCTTAAACAATTGGTCCTAATTTCTACCTTTTCTGGTTTAACATTGGCATTCTGAATAATAGCTCTTTAAAAATTCAATAGCTCCTTCATTCTGCATCTTCTCTGGAGCAATAAATAAATCTGTATCTTTTAATTCCTTGGTTAACAAACCTAATGCTAATTCTAACAATTGCATAGAAGGAGCTGCTTCCAATTTTTCTTTCGACAGAGGCCACTGAGGTACCCATACAGGCTCAGTTGCCATCCGGCACTCTTTTGTACACTGCTCATAAACTAAATGCTTTATAAGCGGCAGTGCGGTTTCCACATCACCAAAAATTTGCCCTGCTCCATCAATCATTTGAGCTACAAAGTCAGAAAATGATTCATTGCTGCCCTGTATTATTTTGGTTAGGTTCCCTGAGACTTCCCCCTTATTATGGAGGGCTCACCAAGCCCTAATATTGATGTTGTTTATTTGAGTATAAACTTCCACAGGATGTGCTGTCTGATATGCTGTAAATACCCATTGTCCTTGCCCTAACAGCATATCTGCACTCCATACTGGATGCCCATTGGCAGCATTCTCCTGGGCCTGACTATGTTCCAGATCCATCACAATTGACTTCCAGTCTAAATATTGCCCAGGATTGAGACACACTTTTGCTAAGCTACTACAGTGACTAGGCATCATGGCAGAACTACTCAATGCCTCAACCTGTGCTACTGTAAAAGACGCAGTAGTGCCATAAGTGCAGACAGACTCTGCCAGGGATTTCACTGCATTAAAATCTAAAAACTCGTGAAACCTTTGCCCCTGGTTATCTTGAAAACCTGGAAAAACCAGCGGCACACTAGGAAGCAGCTCACGCTGGAATCTCTTCCACACTTTTGTGTTGTCTGGTGGCTTAGAACAGATGCCGTCACAAGGCTGGCCATATGGATGGGGGGGCAATAGGCACAGTATTGATACAAATCGTAATTACTGACTCCTCCCCCCTTGGCTGCTTTTAACCCATTTATCTCTCCCACTGATAGCAAGCAGAGTGGGTGCAGAAAAAACCTTAATTAAGCAGCTCCTTAAGTGCCAAAAAAATTGGACATGAGGTTAAAAATCTCATCCTTGTTTAACCTTTAATTCCTACCTTAATTTAACAGTAACACCATTACTATTCAACAGCTCTTTCAAAGCTGTTACAATTGGGTGAGAGGAATTTACACCCATATCCTTGCCCATTTAAAACCCTTTATATCCTAAACAACCCCAAAATAGCAACAGGTTAGAACCACTCGTCAGCAGATGCCCCGTTCTCTGCTTTTTTCCTTAAGCAGAGTTTTCCTCCTTAGCGCAGGTCCCACTATTTTCCTGTGAGACTTACAAGTTAACCTCCTGATTACAGCAGTTCTGAATCTCCTTCAGACTCTACTGCAGCAACCTCACCGACGATCCACTCCGTGTGGCGAGTTCTGAATCAGTCTTCTCTGCATGGCGTGAAGGTTCACTGGTTTAGACGCCACTTGTGGTGAACTGCTTTCTGGCCTGAAGAATGATGAGTCACTACATTCACAATTCTTCTCGGATCACACTTTATTGGAGTACTGCTCAGTTGAGAATGATGGAAAGAAGACCCCAAGCCTGAAATGCAGCCTGCTAATATAGGGAAGCTGGGATGTATGATTGGTAAACAACGTAATGCCACATTAGCATATAGCTGGTGATAGGTCCAAAGTAATACCTAATTAGCATATAGCTGGTGATAGGTGGTAAGGAGTGCCAAATTAGCGTAAGCAGCACAGATGTAATAGCTAGGGTCCAGCAAGTTGTGCAAGCATTAATCGTGCCCTAGTGGACTGCTACTTCAAAGTAGGCAAGGACATGAAAAGTGTGTGTGGCCAGTCAGACTGGACATGGCCAGCCATAGTGGAATTGTTTAATTAAAGTATTTGTGGCCTGGTGTGACCATGGTCAGTCAATTTTGGAGTGGCATGTTGTGGCTATAGTCAAAGAGTCTATGTCCAGTCACAGTAGCCGTGTGCAGGCAAAGTTAACATGGCTTGGTGTGGGTGTGGTCAGACAAAGTGGCTGTGACCTGTTGTAGCCGTGGTCACTCAAAGTGTGCATGGCCAGTTGAAATGGGCTTGGTCAATTAGAGTTGTTTTGGCCTGGTGTGGGCGTGATCAATCAAAGTGGGTGTGGCCTGTTGTGGTCATGGTCATTCACAGAGGCCGTGGAAAGTCAACGTGGGTGTGGTTGGTGTGGGCGTGGTCAGTCATAGTGGGTGTGGTCAATCTAAGAAGGTGTAGCATGTTGTATCTGTGGTCAAAGAGACTGTGGACAGTAAAAGTGGGTGTGTTCAGTCAAATTTGGCATGGCTTGCTGTGTGAGTGGTGTGTCAACATGGGTGTGCTCTTTCAAAGTGGGCATGGAAATGAAAAGTGTATGTGGCCACTCAAAATGGATGAGGTCAGTCATAGTGGGCTTGATTAATTAAAGTATTTGTGGCATGGTTTGAGCAGGGTCAGTTATTGTGGGCATGGCATGTTTTGGCCATGGTCAGTCAAAGTATCCATTTCCAGTCACAGTGGCTGTGTGCAGTCGAAATAAGTGTGACTTGGTGTGGGCGTAGTCAGACAAAGTTGCTGTGATCCAGTGTGGCCGAGGTCATTCAAAGAGGCCGAGGCCAGTCAAAGTGGGTGTGGTTTGGTGTGGACATGGTCTGTCAAAGTGGGTGTGGTCAATCAAAGCAGGTGTGGCATATTGTATCCATGGTCAATTTGGCAGTGGACAGTAAAAGTGGGTGTGTTCAGTCAAAGCAGGTATGACTTGCTGTGGGCATGGTCAGTCAACATAGGCATGGCCAGTTAAAGTAGGCATGGTCAATCACCGTTCAGTTGGACAATCAAAATAGGCATGGTCAGTCACTGTGGGCATAAACAGTCAAAGTTGGCAAGGCTTGGTGTGTGCGTGAACCACCAAAATGGGTGTGGCCAGTAAAACTTTTATGGTTAGTCAATCTGGTCGTTGTCTGTCAACGTGGGCATGACCATTCAAAGTAGGCCTGTTTGGTTACTTGTGTGTGGTCTGTCAAAGTGTGTGTGGTGTTGGGTGGGCATGGTCATTCAAATTGGTTGTGGGCAATCAAAGTTGGCGTGGCCTTTCAAAGTGGGCGTGGTATTGTGTGGGCATTGTCAAACTGGTCATGGCCAAAGTGGGCTTGTTTAATTAAAGTATTCAAGGCCTGGTGTGAGCGTGGTCAGTCAATGTTTGCGTGGCATGTGGTGGCCGTGGTCAGTAAACATGTTCATGGCCAGTCAAAGTTGCCTTGTTTAATCAAAGTATGCGCGGCTTGGTGTGGGCATGGTCAGACAAATTGGCTGTCACCCGGTGTGGCTGTGGACATTGAAAGTGGCCTTGGCCAGTCAAAGTGGGCGTGGCTAGGTGTGGGCGTAGTAAGTCAAACCGTGTGTGTCCAATCAAAGTGGTCATGACCCATCAAAGAGGAGAGTATAGGAAGTAACATGTTTCATAATGGTCTGTATAAGAAAATGTGTGTATCAATGTAGAAGAGAAAAACACATGAGTTCCAACTAAGCAAGGAAGCAATATCTCTCTCAATGATCTGTGTAAGAAAGTGTGTGTATGGACACTGAAGAAAAAAACATGTGTTCAAACGAGGACAGAAAGCAACTTCTCACTTAATGCTCTGTGTAATAAAACATGAGTTTTGAAGTTTAGGAAAAAAACACATGTGTTAGATTAAGGAGAGGAAACAACAACTCTCTTGATGTTCTGTGTAAAAAACATGTGTATGGGCACTGAAGATAAATCACCTGGGTTCAAACAAGGAGAGGGCTCCACATCTCTCCTAAAGCTCTGTATAAAAAAACATGTGTATGTATGTTGAAGACAAAAACACATGTGTTCAAACAAGGAAAGTAAGAAACGTCTCTCTTTTATGCTCAGTGTAAGAAAACGTATCTATGGATGCTGAGGAGAAAAACAAATGTTTTCAAACAAGGAGTGGAAGTAACATCTCTCTTAATGCTCTATGTAAGAAAACATGTGTATTGATGCTGAAGACAAAAACACATGTGTTCAAACAAGGAGAGGAAACAACATCTCTCTTAATGCTCTATAAAAAATGTGTGTATTGATGCTGAAGAGAAAAACATATGTTTAAACATTTAGTGGTCTCAACATCTCTATTAATGCTCTGTGTAAGAAAACATGTGTATTGACAATGAAGAGAAAAAGATGTGTGCAAACTAGGTTTGGAGGCAACATCTCTCTTAATGCTCTTTGTAAGCAAATGTGAGTTTTGACACTGAAGAGAAAAACTCATGTGTTCAAAGGAGGAGAGGACGCAACATCTCTCTTAATGCTGTGTTTAAGAAAATGTTTGTACTGATGCTGAAGAGAAAAAGGCATGTGTTCAAATGTGGAGAGAAAGCAACATTTCTCTCATTGCTGTGTGTAAGTAAACATGTGTATTGACATTTTAAATAAAATACATGTATTCAAACGAGGATAGGAAGCAATATCTCTTTTTATGCTCTGTGTAAGAAAAGTTGTGTATTAACACTGAAGAGAAAAACACATGTGTTCAAATGAGGAGAGTAAGCACCATCTCGCTTAATGCTCTGGGTAGTAAAAAGTGACTATTGATGTTGAAGAAAAAAACACATCTGTTATAACAATAGAGGAAGCAACATCTCTATCAATGCTCCTTAAAGAAAATGTGTGTTTTCTTGCTGAAATGAAAAACACATGTGTTCAAAGAGGCCAGAATTGGGCGTGGTCATCCATTGTGGGCATGGTCAGCCTTAATGGATGTGTTCAGCCAAAGTTTGCATGGCTTGGTGTGGGCATGGTGCATCAAAGTGTGTGTGCTCTGTCAAAGTGGTTGTGAACATGAAAAGTTTGTGTGGCCAGTCAAACTGGACGTGGCCAGTCATAGTGGGATTATTTAATTAAATCATTTGTGGTTTGGTGTTAGCACATTCAGTCAATGTGGGCATGGGATTTTGTGGCCATATCAGTCAAAGTGTCCATGTCCAGTCACAGTGGCCTGGTGAAGTTAATGTAAGTTGGCTTGGTGTGGGCATTGTCAGACAAAGTGGCTGTGACCTTTTTTAGCCGTGGTCAGTCAAAGTGTGCATGGCCAGTGGAAATGGGCTTGGTCAATTAAAGTGGTTGTGGCCTGGTGTGGGTGTGAAAAATCAAAATGGGTGTGGCTTGTTTTGGTCATTGTCATTCATAGTGGCCCTGGCCAGTCAAAATGGGCATGGCTTGGTGTGGGCATGTTAAGTCAACATTGGCGTAGCCAGTTAAAGTGGTTGTGGTCAGTCACTGTTCACGTGGACAAATTAGGCGTGGTCAGTCACTATGTGCATGACAAGTCCATGCTGGCATGGCTTGGTGTGGGCGTGGACCACCAAAGTGGACATGACCTGTCAAAGTTTGTATGGTCAAAGTGGGCATGGCCCGTCAACATGGGCGTGTCCAGTCAAAGTGGGCATGTTCAGTCATTTGTGCATGGTTGGACAAATTTTGCATAGTATTGTGTGGGCATGGTCAGTCAAAGTGGTCGTGGCCAGTCAAAGTTGGCATGTCTGGTCAACGTGGGTTTGATATTGTGTGGGCTTGGTCATTCATAGTGGCAGTGGAAAGTAATAGAGGGCATGGTTTGTTGTGGGAGTGATCAGTCAAAGTTGGTGTGGTCAATTAAAGAAAGCATGGCATGTTGTGGCCATGGTCAAAGTGGACGTACACAGTCAAAGTGGGTGAGGTCAGTCAAAGTGGGCGTGGCCAGTCAAAGTTGGCATGGCAGGTCAAAGTGTGTGTGGTATTGTGTGTGCATGGTCAGTCAAACTGAACTTGGCCAAAGTGAGCTTATTTAATTAAAGCTTTGTGACCTGGTGTGGGCATGGACAGTCAATGTATGCATGGCATGTTGTGGCTGTGGTCAGTCAAAGTGTCCATGGCCAGCCAAAGTGGCCTTATTCAGTCAAAGCAAGCGTGTCTTGGTGTGGGTATAGTCAGAAAAAGTGGCTGTGGTCCAGTGTGGACAGGGTCATTCAAAGTGGCCATGCCAAGTCAAAGTGGGCATGGTTTGGTGTGGGTGTGGTAAGTCAAAGTTGATGTGGCCAATCAAAGATGTCATGGCCCATCACAGTGGAGAGTATAGGGATTACCATGTTTCTTAATGCTCTCTGTAAGAAAATGTGTGTATTGACACTGAAGATAAAAACACATGTGTTTAAACAATGAAAGGAAGCAACATCTCTCTAAATGCACTATGTAAGAGAGCGTGTATTGATGCAAAATGAAAAACACATGTGTTCAAATGAAGCAAGGAAGCAACATCTCTCTTAATGCTTTGTGTAAGAATATGTGTGTATGGGCGCTGAAGAAAAAATCCTATGTGATAAAGAGAGGACAGAAAGCAAGATCTCTCTTAATGCTCTGTGTAAGAAAACATGTGTATTGATGTTTAGGAGAAAAACATATGTGTTAGATTAAGGAGAGGAAGCAACAACAGTCCTAATGCTCTGTGAAGGAAAGCATGTGTATGGGCATGGAAGATGAAAACACCTGTGTTTAAAAAAGGTGAGGGATCAACATCTCTCCTAATGCTCAGTTTAAGAAAACATGTGTATTGATGTTTAGGAGAAAAACACATATGTTAGATTAAGCAAACGTGAGTATTGATGCTGAAGAGAAAAACACATGTGTTCAAAGGTGGAGAGGAAGCAACATCTCTCTTAATGTTGTGTTTAAGAAAATGTTTGCACTGATGCTTAAGACAAAAACACATTTTTCAAACAAGGAAAAGAAGCAACATCTCTCTTAATGCTCTATGTAAGAAAACATCTGTATTGTCTCTGAAGAGAAAATCACATGTGTTTAAAAAAGTAGAGGACTCAACATCTCTCTTAAAGCTCTGTTTAAGAAAACGTGTGTATTGATGCTGAAGAGAAAAAGACGTGTGCAAACTAGGAGTGGAGGCAACATTTCTCTTAATGCTCTTCATAAGCAAATGTGAGTATTGACACTGAAGAGAAAAACACGTGTTTAAACAAGTAGAGGACACAACATCTCTCTTAATGCTGTTTGGAAAATAATGTTTGTACTGATGCTGAAGAGAAAAATGCATGTGTTCAAACGAGGAGAGAAAACAACATCTCTCTTATTGCTCTGTGTAACAAAACATGTGTATTGACATTGAAAATAAAATACATGTGTTCAAACGAGGATAGAAAGCTACATCTCTTTTTATGCTCAGTGTACAAGAATGTGTATTGATGCAGAGCAGAAAAACACATGTGTTCAAATGAAGCAAGGAAGCAACATCTTTTTTAATACTCTGTATAAGAAAGTGTGTGTATGGAGGCTGAATAAAAAATCATAAGTGATCAAACGAGGACAAAATGCAACATCTCTTTTAATGCTCTGTGTAAGAAAATATGTGTATTGAAGTTTAGGAGAAAAACACATGTGTTAGATTAAGGAGAGGAAGCAACATGTCTCTTAATGCTCTGTGCAGGAAAACATGTGCATGGTCGCTGAAGATGAAAACACCTGTGTTTAAACAAGGAGAGTGAACAACATCTCTCTTAATGCTCTGTGTAAGAAAACGTGTGTATGGACACTGAAGCCAAAAACACATGTATTCAAACAAGGAAAGGAAGCAACAACTCTCTTAATGCTCTGTGTAAGAAATCGTGTGTATGGACGCTGAAGACAAAAACACATGTATTCAAACAAGGAAAGGAGGCAACAACTCTCTTAATGCTCTGTGTAAGAAATCGTGTGTATGGACGCTGAAGACAAAAACACATGTGTTCAAATGAGGAGAGGGTACAACACCTCTCTTAATGCTCTATGTAAGAAAACATGTATTGACACTGAAGAGAAAAACACATGTGTTAAACAAGTAGAGGACTCAACATCTCTCTCAATGCTCTGTGTAAGAAAACGTGTATTGACGCTGAAGAGAAAACATGTGTTTTTAAAAAAGTAGAGGACTCAACATCACTCTTAATGCTCTGTGTTAGAAAACGTGTGTATTGATGCTGAAGAGTAAAGACGTGTTCAAAATAGGAGTGGAGGCAACATCTCTCTTAATGCTCTTTGTAAACAAATGTGAGTATTGACGCTGAAGAGAAAAACACACGTGTTCAAAGGAGGAGAGGAAGCATCATCTCTATTAATGCTGTGTGTAAGAAAATATTTGTACTGATTCTGAAGAGAAAAAAGGATGAGTTCAATCAAGGAGAGAAAGTAGCATCTCTCTTACTACTCTGTGTAAGAAAACATGTGTATTGACATTGAAAATAAAATATATGTGTTCAAACGAGAAGAGGAAACAACAACCCTTTTTATGCTCTGTATAAGAAAATTTGTGTATTAACGCTCAAGAGCAAAGCACATGTGTTCAAAGGAGGAGAGGAAGTACCATCTCCCTTAAAGCTCTGGGTAGCAATACGTGACAATTGACATTGAAGAAAAAAACACATCTGTTCAAACCATAGAGGAAGGAACATCTCTATTACTGCTCTGTGGAAGAAAATGTGTTTTCCCGCTGAAGTGAAAAAAACATATGTGTTCAAATTAGGCCAGAAGAGGGCATGGTCAGTGATTGTGGGCATGGACAGTCTAAGTGGGTGTGTTCCGTCAAAGTTGGCATGGCGTGGTGTGTACATCATGTGACAAAGTGGGTGTGCTCTGTCAAAGTGGACGTGGATAGTTAAAAGTGTGTGTGGCCAGTCATAGTGGCTAGTTTAATTAAAGTATTCATGGCCTGGTGTGAGCATATTCAGTCAATGTGTGCATAGGATCTTGTGGCCATGATCAGTCAAGTTGTCCATGTCCAGTCACAGTGGCCATGTGCAGTCAAAGTAAGAGTGACTTGGTGTGGGCGTGGTCAGAAAAAGTGGCTGTGGCCTGCTATAGCCGTGGTCAGACAAAGTGTGCATGGCCACTTGAAATGGGCTTCATCAATTAAAGTGGTTTTGGCCTGGTGTGGGCATGATCAATCAAACTGGGTGTGGCCTGTTGTGGTCATAGTCATTCACAGTGTCTGTGGCCAGTCAAAGTGTGCATGTTTGATCACTTGTGCATGGTCGGTCAAAGTGTGTGTGGTATTGTGTGGGCATGGTCATTCAAAATGGTCATGGCCATTCAAATTTGGTATGGTCAGTCAAAGTGGGCATGGTATTGTGTGGGCATTGTCAGTCAAACTGGACGTGGCCAAAGTGGGCTTGTCTAATTAAAGTATTCATGGCCTGGTTTGAGCATGATCAGTCAATGTGTGAGTGGCATGTTGTGGCCATGGTCAATCAAAGTGTCTGTGGCCAGTCAAAGTGGCCTTATTCAGTCAAAGTAAGCATGGCTTGGTGTGGGCATGGTCACAAAAAGTGGCCATGACCCGGTGTGGCCATGGACATTTAAAGTGACTGTGGCCAGTCATAGTGTGCATTGCTTGGTGTGGTTGGTTTAATTCAAAATGGTTGTGGCCAATCAAAGTGGGAGTGGCCTGTCAAAGTGGAAAGTATAGGAAGTAACATGTTTCTTAATGCTCTGTGTAAGTAAATGGGTGTATCGATGCAGAAAAGAAAAACACATATGTTCAGATGAAGCAAGGAAGCAACATCTCTCTTAATGCTCTGTGGAAGAAATTATGTGTATGGACGGTGAAGAAAAAAACATATGTATTCAAACGAGGACAGAAAGCAACATGTCTCTTAATGCTCTGTGTAAGAAAACATGAGTATTGAAGTTTAGGAGAAAAACAAATGTGTTAGATTAAGACGAGGAAGCAACAACTCTGTTAATGCTCTGGGTGAGAAAACTTGTGTATGGGCACTGAAGATAAAAACACCTGTGTTTAAACAAGGAGAGGGCTCAACATCTCTAGTGCTCTGTGTAAGAAAATATGTGTATTGATGCTGGAGACAAAAACACATGTGTTCAAACAAGGAAAGGAAGAAACTTCTTTTTTAATGCTCAGTGCAAGAACACTTGTGTATTGTTGTTGAAGAGAAAAAGACGTGTGCAACCTAGGAGAGGACGCAACATTTCTTTTAATGATCTTTGTATGCAAACATGAGTATTGATGCTTAAGAGAAAAACACATGTGTTCAAAGGAGGAGAGGAAGCAACATCTCTCTTAATGCTGTGTGTAAAAAATGTTTGTATTGATACTGAAGAGAAAAATGCATATGTTCAAACTAGGAGAGAAAGCAACATATCTCTTATTGTTCTGTGTAAGAAAACATGTGTATTGACATTGAAAATAAAATGCATGTGTTCAAATGAGGAGAGGAAGCTAATTCTCTTTTTATGCTCCATTCAAGAAAGTGTGTATTGATGCAGAGCAGAATAGCACATGTGTTCAAACGAAGCAAGGAAACAACATCTATCTTAATGCTCTATGTAAGAAAGTGTGTGTATGGAGGATGAATAAATAAATCATAAGTGATCAAACGAGGACAAAAAGCAACATCTCTTTTAATGCTCTGTGTATGAAAATATGTGTATTGATGTTTAGGAGAAAAACACATTTGTTAGATTAAGGAGAGGAAGTAACACCTGTCTTAATGCTCTGTGTAAGAAAATATGTGTATGGACGCTGAAGAAAAAAGCACCTGTGTTGAAACAAAGAGAGTGCTCAACATCTCTAATGCTCTGTGTAAGAAAACATGTGTATTGATGCTGAAGAAAAATACACATGTGTTCAAACAAGGAAAGGAAGTAATATCTCACTTAATGCTCTTTGTAAGAAAACGTGTCTATGGATGCTGAGGAGAAAAACAAATGTGTTCAAACGAGGAGTGGAAGCAACATATCTCTTAATGCTCTATGTAAGAAATCATGTTTAAAGGGGCTGAAGACAAAAACACAAGTGTTCAAATGAGGAGAGGAAACAACATCTCTCTCAATGCTCTATGTAAGAAATCATGTGTACTGACAATGAGGAGAAAAATAAATGTGTTCAAAGGAGGAGTAGAAGCAACATTTCTTTTAATGCTTTATGAAGATAATGTGTGTATTGACACTGAACAGAAAAACACATGTGTTTAAACAAGTAGAGGACTGAACATCTCTATTAAGGCTCTGTGTAACAAAATGTGTGTATTGACCCTGAAGAGAAAATGTCATATGAAACATGCATTGGAGGCAGCAACTATCTTAATGCTCTTTGTAAGCAAACGTGAGTATTGATGCTGAAGTGAAAGACATGTGTTCAAAGGAGGATGGGAAGCACCATCTCCATTAATGCTCTGGGTAGCAAAACGTGACTATTGATTTTGAGGAAAAAACCACATCTGTTCAAATGCTAGATTAAGCAACATCTCTATTAATGCTCTGTGGAAGAAAACGTGTTTTCCAGCTGAAGTGAATAACCCATGTGTTCAAATGAGGCCAGTAAATGGCGTGGTCAGCCGTTGTTGGCGTGGTCAGTCTAAGTGGGTGTATTCAGTCAAATTTGGCATGTCTTGGTGTGGGCATGGAACACCAAAGTGGGAGTGGCCAGTCAAAGTTTTTATGGTCAGTCAAAATTGGTGTGGCCTTTCAAAGTGGGCATGGACATGAAAAGTGTATGTGTCCAGTTAAACTGGGCTTGTTTAATTAAATGTATTCGTGTCCTGTTGTGAGCGTCTTCAGTCAATGTGGGCCTGGCATGTTGTGTCCATGGTCAGTCAAAGTGTCCATGTCCAGTCGCAGTGGCCTTGTGCAGTCAAAGTAAGTGTGCCTTGGTGTGGGCGTGGTCAGGCAAAGTGTGCATGACCAGTTGAAATGGACTTGGTCAATTAAAGTAGTTGTGGCCTTGTGTGGGTGTGATCAATCAAAGTGGGAGTGGCCTGTTGCGGTTGTGGTCATTCAAAGTGGCTGTTGACAGTCAAATTGAACGTGTTTTGCTGTGTGCATGGTCAGTCAAATTTGGTGTAGTCAATCAAAGAAGGCTTGGCATGTTGTGGCCATAGTCACAGTGGCTGTGGACAGTCAAAGTGGGCGAGTTCAGCCTAAGTGGGCATGGCTTAGTGTGGGCATGTTCAGTCAACATTGGCGTGGCCAGTTAACGTGGGTGTTGTCAGTCACTATGGGCATGACCAGTCCATGTTGGCATCACTTGTTGTGGGTATGGAACACCAACATGGGCGTAGCCAGTCAAAGCTTGTATGGTCAGTCAAAATGGGTGTGGTCTGTCAACAAGGGCATGGCCAGTTAAATTGTGTGTGTTCGGTCACTTGTGCGTGGTCAGTCAAAATGTGCATAGTATTGTGTGGGCATGGTGAGTCAAAGTGTTTGTGGCCAGTCAAATTTTGCAAGGCCAGTCATTGTGGGCATGGTATTGTGTGGAAGTGGTCATTCATAGTGGCCATGGCCAGTAAAATTGGGCGTAGTTTGGTGTGTGCGCAGTCAGTCCAAGTGGGTGTGGTCAATCAAAGAAAGCATGGCATGTTGAAGCCATGGTCAAAGTGTCCATGGAGAGTCAAAGAGGGTAAGTTCTCTCAAAGTAGGTGTGGCAGGCCAAAGTTGGCATGACTGGTCAAAGTGGGTGTGGTATTCTGTATGCATGGTAAGTCAAACTGGACTTGGCAAAAGTGGGCTTGTTTAATTAAAGTATTCATGGCCTGGCATGAGATTGGTCAATCAATGTGTGCGTGGCCAGTCAAAGTGGTCTTATTCAGTCAAAGGAAGAGATGCTTGGTGTGGGCATGGTCAGACAAAGTGGCCGTGTTCTGTTGTGGCCATGGTCATTCAAATTTGCTGAAGCCAGTCAAAGTGTGCATGGCTTGGTGTGGTCATATTATGTCAAAGTTGTTGTAGCTAATCAAAGTGGGCGTGGCTCATCGAAGTGGAATGTACAGGAAGTAACATATTTCATAATGCTCTGTGTAAGACAATGGGTGTATCGATGCAGAATAGAAAAACACATGTGTTCAAACGAAGCAAACAAGCAACATCTCTCTTAATGCTCTGTGTAAGAAAATGTTTGTACTGATCCTGAAAAGAAAAATGCATGTGTTCAATCAAGGAGAGAATGCAACATCTCTCTTATTGCTTTGTGTAAGAAAACATGTGTATTGACATTGAAAATAAAATACATGTGTTCAAACGAGGAGCCGAAGCAACATGCCTTTTTATGCACTGTGTAAGAAAAGTTGTGTATTAACACTGAAGAGAAAAGCACATGTGTTCAAAGGAGGAGAGGAAGCACCATCTCTCTTAATGCTCTGTGTAAGAAAACATGGGAATTGACACTATAGAGAAAAACACATGTTTTTAAACAAGTGGAGGACTCAACATCTCCCTTAATGCTCTTTGTAACCTAACGTGAGTATTGACACTGAAGAGAAAAACACGTGTTCAAAGGAGGAGAGGAAACAACATCTCTCTTAATGCTGTATGTAAGAAATATTGATGCTGAAAAGAAAAATGCATGTGTTCAAACGAGGAGAGAAAGCAACATCTCTCTTATTACACAGAGCAATAAGCAACATCTCTCTTATTGCTCTCTTATTGCTCTGTGTAATAAAACATGTGTATAGACATTGAAAATAGAATACATGTGCTCAAACGAGGAGAGGAAGCAACATCTTTTTATGCTCTGTGTAAGAAAAGTTGTGTATTAACACTGAAGAGAAAAGCACATGTGTTCGAGGAGGAGAGGAAGCACCATCTCCCTTAATGCTCTGGGTAGCAAAATGTGACTATTGACATTGAAGAAAAAAACACATCTGTTCAAACAATAGAGGAGGCAACATCTCTATTAATGCTCTGTGGAAGAAAACATGTGTTTTCCTGCTGAAGTGAAAAACACATGTGTTCAAATTATGCCAGAAGAGGGCATGGTCAGCCATTGTGTGCAAGGTCAGTCTAAGTGGGTGTGTTCTGTCAAAGCTGGCCTGGCTTGGTGTGGACATCATGCATCAAAGTGGGGGTGCTCTGTCAAATTGGGCGTGAATAATGAAAAGTGTGTGTGGCCAGTCATAGTGGCTTGTTTCATTAAAGTATTCATGGCCTGGTGTGAGCATATTCAGTCAATGTGTGCATAGGATCTTGTGGCCATGATCAGTCAAATTGTCCATGTCCAGTCACAGTGCCCGTGTGCAGTCAAAGTAAGTGTGTCTTGGTGTGGGCGTGGTCAGAGAAAGTGGCTGTGGCCTGCTGTAGCCATGGTCAGTCAATGTGTTCATGGCCACTTGAAATGGACTTGGTCAATTAAAGTAGTTTTGGTCTGGAGTGGGCGTGATCAATTAAAGTGGGTGTGTCCTGTTGTGGTCATGGTCATTCACAGTGTCTGTGGCCAGTCAAAGTGTGCATGGTCGGTCAAAGAGTGTGTGCTATTGTGTGGGCGTGGTCATTCAAATTGTTCGTGGCCAGTCAAATTTGGCGTGGTCAGTCAAAGTGGGCTTGGTATTGTGTGGGTATGGTCTGTCAAACTGGATGTGGCCAAAGTGGGTTTGTTTAATTAAAGTATTCATGGCCTGGTGTGAGCATGGTCAGTCAATGTGTGAGTGGCATGTTGTGGCTGTGTTCAGTCAAAGTGTCTGTGACCAGTCAAAGTGGCCTTATTCAGTCAAAGTAAGTATGGCTTGGTGTGGGCATGGTCAGAAAAAATGGCCATGACCCGGTGTGGCCATGGACATTCAAAGTGACTGTGGCTAGTTATAGTGTATATGGCTTGGTTTGGTCGTGTTAAGTCAAAGTGGTTGTGGCCAATCAAGTGGGAGTGGCCTGTCAAAGTGGAAAGTATAGGAAGTAACATATTTCTTAATGCTCTGTGTAAGAAAATGTGTATTTCAATGGAGAAGAGAAAAACACATGTGTTCAGATGAAGCAAGCAATCAGCATCTCTATTAATGCTCTGTGTAAGAAAGTGTGTGTATGGACAGTGAAGAAAAAACATATATGTTCAAATGAGGATCGAAAGCAACATCTCTCTTAATGCTATGTGTAAGAAAACATGAGTATTTAAGTTTAAGAGAAAAACAAATGTGTTAGATTAAGAAGAGGAAGCAACAACTCTCTTAATGCTCTGGGTAAGAAAACATGTGTATGGATGCTGAGGAGAAAAACAATTGTGTTCAAACGAGGAGTGGAAGCCACATCTCTTTTAATGTTCTATGTAAGGAAACATGTGTATAGGGGCTGAAGACAAAAACACATGTGTTCAAACAAGAAGAGAAAACCACATCTCTCTTAATGCTCTGTGTAAGAAAATGTGTGTATTGACGATGAGGAGAAAAATAAATGTGTTCAAAGGAAGAGTGGAAGCAACACCTCTCTTAATGCTCTATGTAAGAAAACATGTGTATTGACGCTGAAGAGAAAAACATGTGTTCAAACAAGTAGAGTACAGAACATCTCTATTAATGATCTGTGTAAGAATACGTGTGTATTGACCCTGAAGAGAAAATGTCATGTGAAAACTAAGAGTGGAGGCAATGTCTATCTTAATGCTCTTTGTAAGCAAACATGAATATTAATGCTGAAGTGAAAAACATGTGTTCAAAGGAGGAGGGGAAGCACCATCTCCCTTAATGCTCTGGATAGCAAAACGTGACTATTGATGTTGAAGAATAAAACACATCTGTTCAAATGATAGAGGAAGTAACATCTCTATTAATGCTTTGTGGAAGAAAATGTGTGTTTTCCTGCTGAAGTGAAAAATACATGTGTTCAAATGAGGCCAGTAAAGGGCATGGTCAGCCATTGTGGGCGTGGTCAGTCTAAGTGGGTGTGTTCAGTCAAATTTGGCATGTGTGGTGTGGGCATGGAACACAAAAGAGGGCATGGCCAGTCAAAGTTTGCATGGTCAGTCAAAATGGGCGTGGCCTTTCAAAGTGGGCATGGTCATGAAAAGTGTATTTGTCCAGTCAAAGTGGGCTTGTTTAATTAATGTAATCATGGCCTGGTGTGAGCGTATTCAGTCAATGTGGGCCAGGCATGTTGTGGCCATGGTCAGGCAATGTGTCCATGTCCAGTCACAGTGGCCTTGTGTAGTCAAAGTAAGCGTGCTTTGGTGCGGGCATGGTCAGACAAAGTGGCTGTGACCTGTTGTAGTCATGGTCAGTCAAAGTGTGCATGGCCAGTTGAAATGGGTTTGGTCAATTAAAGTGGTTGTGGCCTTGTGTGGGTGTGATCAATCAAAGTGGGAGTGGCCTGTTGTGGTCGTGGTCATTCAAAGTGGCTGTTGACAGTCAAACTTTGCATGGTTTGGTGTGTGCGTGATCAGTCAAAGTGGGTGTGGTCAATCAAAGAATGGTTGGCATGTTGTGGCCATGGTCACAGTGGCCGTGGGCAGTTCAAGAGGGCGAGTTCAGTCTAAGTGGGCATGGCTTTGTGAGGGCATGTTCAGTCAACATTGGCGTCGCCATTTAACATGGGCAAGGAGTGTCACTGCAGGCATGACCAGTCCATGTTGGCATGGCTTGGTGTGGGTATGGAATACCAAAGTAGGAATGCCCAGTCAAGGTTTACATGGTCAGTCAAAATGGGTGTGGTCTGTCAACAAGGGTGTGTCTACTTAAATTGTGTGTGTTCAGTCACTTGTGCAATGTTGGTCAAAGTGTACATGGTATTGGGTGGGCATGGTGAGTAGACAGCCTTGGCGAAAGTGGGCTTGTTTAATTAAAGTATTCATGGCCTGGTGTGAGCATGGTCAGTCAATGTGTACGTGGCCAGTCAAAGTGGTCTTATTCAGTCAAAGTAAGCAAGTCTTGGTGTGGGCATGGTCAGACAAAGTGGCCGTGGTCTAGTGTGGCCATGGGCATTCAAAGTGGCCTTGGCCAGTCAAAGTGGGTGTGGGCTTAGTGTGGGTGTGGTAAGTCAGAGTAGGCGTGGCCCATCAAAGTGGAGAGTATAGGAAGCAACATATTTAGTAATGGTCGGTGTATGAAAATGCCAGTATCGACACTGAAGATAAATACACATGTGTGTAGTCAAGGAGAGGAAGCAGCATCTCTCTAAATGCTCTGTGTAAGAGAGCTTGTATTGATGCAGAGGAGAAAAACACATGTGTTCAAATGAAGTAAGGGAGCAACATCTCTCTTAATGCTCTGTGTAAAATAGTGTGTGTGTAAATGCTGAAGAAAAAAAACGTGATAAAACGAGAACAGAAAGCAACAGCTCTCTTAAGGGTCTGTGTAAGAAAACATGTGTATTGATGTTAAGGGGAAAAACACATGTGTAAGATTAAGGAGAGGAAGCAACAGCTCTCTTAATGCTCTGTGTAAGAAAACATGTATATGGACACTGAAGACTAAAAAACCTGTGTTTAAACAATGACAGTATTCAAAATCTCTAATATTTTGTGTAAGAAAATGTGTGTATTGACGCTGAAGACAAAAACACATGTGTTCAAACAAGGAAAGGAAGCAACATCTCTCTTAATGCTCTGTGTAAGAAAATGTGTGTATGGACGCTGAGGAGAAAACCACATGTTTTCAAACAAGGAGTGGAAGCAACATCTTTCGAAATGCTCTATGTAAGAAAACATGTGTATAGATGCTGACGACAAAAACACATGTGTTAAAATGAGGAGAGGAAACAACATCTCTCTTAATGCTCTGTGTAGGAAAACATTTGTATTGACACTGAATAGAAAAACACACATGTTTAAAGAAGTAGGACTCAACATCTCTCTTAATGCTCTGTGTAAGGAAAAGTGTGTATTGAAGCTGAAGGGAAAAAGTCGTGTGCGAGCTAGGAGTGGATCCAACATCACTCTTAATGCTCTTTGTAAGCAAACATGAGTATTGATGCTGAAGTGAAAAACACATGTGTTCAAAGGAAGAGAGGAAGAACCATCTCCCTTAATGCTCTGGGTATCAAAACATGACTATAGACATTGAAGAAAAAAAAATCTGTTGAAACGATAGAGGAAGCAACATATATATTAATGCTCTGTGGAAGAAAACGTGTGCTTTCTTGCTGAAGTGAAAAACATATGTGTTCAAAAGAGACCAGAAGAGAGCATGGTCAGCCATTGAGGGCATGGTCAGTCTAAGTGGGTGTGTTCAGTCAAATTGGAATTGCTTGCTGTGGGCATGGTCAGACAAAGTGGCCGTGACCCATTGTGGCCATGGACATTCAAATTAGCTGTGGCCAGTCAAAGAGTGTGTGGCTTGGTTTGGTTATGTTAAGTCAAAGTTGTTGTGGCTAATCAAAGTGGGAGTGGCCCATCAAAGTAGAAATAATAGGAAGTAACATATTTCTTAATGCTCTGTGTAAGAAAATGTGTGTATCGAAGCAAAATAAAAAACACATGTGTTCAAATGAAGCAAGGAAGCAACATCTCTCTTAATGCTCTGTGTAAGAAAATGTTTGTACAGATCCTGAAGAGAAAAATGCATGTGTTCAATCAAGGAGAGAAAGCAACATCTCTCTTATTGCTCTGTGTAAGAAAACATGTGTATTGACATTGAAAATAAAATACATGTGTTAAAACGAGGAGCCAAAGCAACATCCCTTTTTATGCTCTGTGTAAGAAAAGTTGTGCATTAACATTGAAGAGAAAAGCACATGTGTTCAAAGGAGTAAAGGAAGCACCATCTCCCTAAATGCTCTGGGTAGCAAAACGTGACTAATGACATTGAAGAAAAAAACACATCTGTTCAAACAATAGAGAAGGCAACATCTCTATTAATGCTCTGTGGAAGGAAACATGTGTTATCCCGCTGAAGTGAAAAACACATGTGTTCAAATGACACCAGAAGAGGGCGAGGTCAGCCATTGTGGGCATGTTCAGTCTAAGTGGGTATGTTCAGTCAAAATTTGCATTTCTTGGTGTGAGCATGGTTAGACAAAGTGGCCATGACCGTTGTGGCCATGGATATTCAAAGTTTCGGTGGCCAGTCAAAGTGTGCGTGGCTTGGTGTGGACTTATTAAGTCAAAATTGTTGTGTCCAATCAAAGTGGGTATGGCTCGTCAAAAAGGAAAGTATAGGAAGTAACATGTTTCATAATTGTCTGTGTAATAAAATGTGTGTATCGATGCAGAAGTTAAAAACACATGTGTACAAATGAAGCAAAGAAGCAACTCTCTTATTGTTCTGTGTAAGAAAGTGTGTGTATGGATGTTAAAGAAAAAAAACATTTGTGTTCAAAGGAGGAGAGAAGCTACATCTCTCTTTAATGCTCTGTGTGAGAAAACATGTGTATGGATGCTGAAGTCAAAAAAACATGTGTTCTAACAAAAAAAGAAAGCAACATCTCTTTTAAAGTTCAGTGTAAGAAAATGTGTGTATGGATGCTGTGGAGAACAACAAATGTGTTCAAATGAGGAGTGGAAGCAACATCTCTCTTAATGCCCTATGTGAGAAATCATGTGTCTAGGCGCTGAAGACAAAAACAAATGTGTTCTAACAAGGAGAGGAAACAACATCGCTCTTAATGCTCTGTGAAAGAAAATGTGTGCATTGATGCTGAAGAGAAAACACATGTGTTTAAACAAGTAGAGGACTCAACAACTTTCTTATTGCTCTGTATAAGAAAATGTGTGTATTGACGCTGAAGAGTAAAGACGTGTGCAAACTAGGAGTGGAGGCAACATCTCTCTTAATGCTCTTTGTAAACAAATGTGAGTATTGACGCTAAAGAGAAAAACACATGTGTTCAAAGGAGGAGAGGTAGCATCATTTCTCTTAATACTGTGTGTAAGAAAATGTTTGTACTTATTCTGAAGTGAAAGATCCATGTGTTCAAACGCGCAGAGAAAACAGCATCTCTCTTATTGCTCTGTATAAGAAAACATGTGTGTTGACATTGAAAATAAAATACATGTGTTCAAAAGAGGAGAGGAAGCAATATTTCTTTATATGCTCTGTGTAAGAAAATTTGTGTATTAACGATGAAGTGAAAAACTCAAGTGTTCACGGGAGGAGAGGAAGCACCATCTCCCTTAATGCTCTGGGTAGCAAAACATGAGTATTAATGCTGAAGAAAAAAACACATCTGTTCAAACAATAGAGGAAGCAACATCTCTATTAATACTATGTAAAGAAAACATGTGTATTGAAGTTTAGGAAAAAAACACATGTGTTAGATTAAGGAGAGGAAGCAACACTTCTCTTAATGCTGTATTAAGAAAACATGTGAATAGGCGCTGAAGATAAAAACACCTGTGTTTAAACAAAGAGAGTGCTCAACATCTCTAATGCTCTGTGTAACAAAACGTGTGTATTGATGCTGAAGACAAAAACACATGTGTTCAAACAAGGAAAGGAAGCAATATCTCTCTTAAAGCTCAGTGTAAGAAACCTTGTGTATGAATGCTGATGAGAACAACAAATGTATTCAAATGAGGAGTGGAAGCAACATCTCTCTTAATGATCTATGTAAGAAAACGTGTATAGGGGCTGAAGACAAAAACACATGTGTTCAAATGAGGAGAGGAAACAACATCTCTCTTAATGCTCTGTATAAGAAAATGCATGTATTGATGCTGCGGATTAAAAACAAATGTGTTCAAATGAGGAGTGGAAGCAACATCTCTCTTAATGCTCTATTAAGAAAAGATGTGTATAGAGGCTGAAGACAAGAACACATGTATTCAAACGAGGAGAGGAAACAACATATCTCTTAATGCTCTGTGTAAGAAAACGTGTGTATTGACCCTGAGGAGATAAACAAATGTGTGCAAAGGAGGAGAGGAAGCAACATCTGTCTTAATTCTGTGTGTAAGAAAATGTCTGTACTGATGCTGAAGAGAAAAATGCATGTGTTCAAATGCGGATAGAAAGCAACATCTCTCTTATTGTTCTGTGTAATAAAACGTGTATAGACATTGAAAATAAAATACACGTGTTCAAACGAGGAGAGGAAGCAGTATCTTTTTAAGCTCTGTGTAAGAAAAGTTGTGTATTAACACTGAAGAGAAAAGCACATGTGTTCAAAGGAGGAGAGGAAGCACCATCTCTCTTAATGCTCTGGGTAGCAAAATGTGACTATTGACATTGAAGAAAAAAACACATCTGTTCTAACAACAGAGGAAGCAACATCTCTATTAATGCTCTGTGGAAGAAAATGTGTGTTTTCCCACTGAAGTGAAAAACACATGTGTTCAAATGAGGCCAGAAGAGGGTGTGGTCAGCCATTGTGTGCAAGGTCAGTCGAAGTGGGTTTGTTCAGTCAAAGTTGGCATGGTTTGGTGTTGTCATGGTGTGTAAAAGTGCATATGTGTCGAGCCCCATTCTGGCCTGCAGAATGTCAAGTCAAGACACACAGGATTTATCTCAGATAACTCTTTATTGGAGTACAGCTCAGTTGAGAATGGTGGTAAGAATACCACAAGCCTGAAATGCAGCCTGCTTATATTGGGAAGCCGGGATGTGTGATTGGTACCCAATGTAATGCCTCATTAGCATATAACTGATGATATGTCCAATGTAATAACTCATTAGTATATAACTGGTGATAGGTCCAAAGTAATACCTCTGTGGCATATTGAGGGATAGCATCAGATAGGTCACTACTTGAAGCCTAATTAGCATAAGTGGCAGAGATGCAATATCTGGAGTCCAGCCAGTTGTGCAAGGGCCAACCGCACCCTACATCTACCCTTTTTTGGTTTTCTAATGGCACAGAAATGATATAGGCCATACAGTTGTTCACCTCATGATGTGCACACTGCTCAAAGGCTGTTTCCAGCTGCCAGGATCCCCGAGATGCCTTCCTGTGTGCAAGGTCAGTGAGGGTGGCAGGGTGCAAAGGCCATCTCAGAGGAGAATGATTCCCCATAGAGGTGCAATGGCAGCT
Source organism: Sigmodon hispidus (assembly GCA_004025045.1). Lineage (NCBI taxonomy): Eukaryota > Metazoa > Chordata > Mammalia > Rodentia > Cricetidae > Sigmodon > Sigmodon hispidus. The sequence goes on from PVIH01013089.1 coordinate 26,930, forward strand.
AAAGCCTCTCTGTGCAAGGGCAATCATTATAAGGCACTAAGGACAGAGAGCCAGGCTACGGGGGAGTGCCCTAAATCAAGAGCCAAGAGTGCCTGAGTGAGTAGGACCTTTTCACGACATGCTCTGATGTGAATATGGCAAACCAGCCAGAAATAAAACAATCTCAAATAAACAGCAGACTGCAAAGGTTCCCACTCCCACACCCTCTTTGAAAAAGGAAAGGGCAGAAGTGAGCCAAGAAGTAAAATCCCCAAGTGTAACAGGCTCCAATCTTGTAGCATTCAAACGTGCAATGGGAAACTTTTGCTTGAGGACCAACTTTTTGGCCTCTATAGACCAATTCTCACTTTCTGCTTGAATCAGGGGAAGACGGTCAGGGGTATCAATATCACCATCATCCTAAGAGACATACTCAACGCGTCTCATCAATCTTGATGGCACCCAGACTGGCTCCTGATTCTGTGGAGAAACACATAAAGATCTCCTGGATCTACCGGTAATGCGATCCGGACCTTGCATTTGATTAGAAAGTATATCCTAACACAAAACTTTGCCTTGATTGATGGGTTCTAACGTCATATTACTTTTGTCAATGGTTTCTTTTCAATCATTTAAATTTAGAAAATTTTAATTAATAAAGCAAAAGAGGGCCTTTGTTTGGGGGTGCAATTCTCTGCTATTCCTCCTTTTTGTTTTTGCAGGAAGTCCTTGAGCGTATGATATGCACACTCTATTATCCCTTGCCCTTGTGGATTATAGGGCAGGCCTGTGATATGTTTCACTTGCATTTTGTGACAAAATGAGGCAAAACTCTTAGATGCATAGGCTGGCCCTTTGTCTGTTTTCAGTGTATCGGGCTTGCCCCAAGCAGCCCAAGCTTCAAGGCAGTGGGTAATGACATTGTGAACCCTTTCTGAAGATAGAGGTGTAGCGTGCATTGCGCCAGAACATGTATCAATGGAGACATGTACATACTGAAGCTTTCCAAAGGATGGAACACGAGTATCATCCATCTGCCAAATTTCAAGTGGAAAAAATGCCTCAGGGATCAACCCCTATTTTCTGAGCAGGTAAGAATTGGACACAAGCAGAACAGCTTTTCACAATATTCCTAGCTATCTCCCTAGAAATTTTAAATTTAGTTCTTAAAACAGCAGATGAAACATGGTAAAAGCTATGAAACTCTCGTGCTTGTGTTTCTGAGATCAATGCCACAAAAGCACACGTCGCCAGATCAACTTGTTCATTGGATTAGGCATAGGACCTGGTAACAAAGAGTGAGCTCATATATGAGTAATATAAAAGGAATTGGATCGATGCAAAATCTCACTTTTCATTCCTGCTAAAAGAGAGGCTACCATGCTAGAGGGTTTAATATAGGAAACAATTTCTAAATTTTTAACAGCATTTACCACATATGATGAATCAGATACCAAATTGAAAGACTCAGGAAAACATTTAAAAACCTCTAAAACTACTTGACATACTACTTTTTGGGTAGCATTTGGACAGCACTGAACAGTTACAGGTGAGCCTCTTTGCACCATTTAGGCTCCTTTCCCTGTCATAGACCCATCCGTGTAGATGGTTAACGAATTGCTCAATGGTTGCTCCCATGTGATCCGAGGGAACACCACAGGCTGCTGAACTACGGATCTTAAAATTTCACTCTTGTGCAAATGAGTATCAATTGTACCAGAAAAGACACAAACCAATATAGCCCATTCTGAGGTAATCGCAGCCAATATCTCTACTTGTTCTTTTGTATAAGGGACTATAAGCCAGTCAGGTGTCATGGCAAAAAATGTAATAGATTGTTTAATTCCTAATAACACAACCTCAGCTGTCATGGATGGATAGTGGGACAAAGTTCTAATCCCTGTGGGTTTAGAATTAATCCACAGTAGAGGCCCTTCTTGCCAAAGAACACCAGTATGAACGCCTAAGGTCGGGAAGATACACATCCAAATGGGCTTGGATTCATCACAGTGCACAAACTGTGCCATAGTCATTGCTAGCTCTACCTTTTGAAGTGCTATCTGAGCCTCTGGGGTTAGTTGACATGGGGAATTAAGGTCTGGGTTTCCCTCTAAAGTATCAAAGAAGAGTTTAAGCTCAAAGCGAGTTAATTTCAAATATGGCCAAATACAATTTATATCTCCAAGCAATATTTGAATATCATATAAAGTCCTTAAACAATTGGTCCTAATTTCTACCTTTTCTGGTTTAACATGGGCATTATGAATAATAGCTCCTAAAAATTCAATAGATCCTCCCTTCTGTATCTTCTCCAGAGCAGTAAATAAATCTTTATCTTTTAATTCCTTGGTTAACAAACCTAACGCTATTTCTAACAATTGCATAGAAGAGGCTGCTTCCAATTTTTCTTTCGACAGAGGCTACTGAGGTACCCATACAGGTCCAGTTGCCATCTGGCACTCTTTTGTACACTGCTCATAAACTAATTGCTTTATAAGTGGCAGTGCGGTTTCCACATCACCAAAAATTTGTCCTCCTCCATCCATCATTCGAGCTACAAAGTCAGAAAATGGTTCAGTGCTGCCCTGTATTATTTTGGTTAGGTTCACTGAGACCTCCCCCTTATTGGCATGGGCTCACCAAGCCCTACTATTGATGATGTTTATTGGAGTATAAACTTCCACAGGATATGCTGTCTGATTATTTACCCATTGTCCTTGCCCTAACAGCATACTTGCACTCCATGCTGGCTGCCCATTGGCAATGTTCTCCCTGCCATGTCTATGTGCCAGATCAGCCACAATTGACTTCCAGTCTAAATATTGCCCAGGATTGAGACATGCTTTTGCTAAGCTACTCCAGTTACTAGGCATCATGGGAGATCTACTGAATGCCTCAGCCTATGCTATTGTAAAAGATGCAGTAGTGCCGTAAGTGCAGACAGGCGCTGCCAGGGATTTCACTGTCTTAAAATATAAAAGCTTGTGATACCTTTGCCCCTGGTTATCTTGAAAAACTGGTAAAGCTAGTGGCACACTAGGATGCAGCTCATGCTGGACTCTCTTCCAAACTTTTATCTTTTCCGGTGGCATAGAACAGATGCCCTCACCAGGCTGGCAATACAGATGGGTGGGACAATAGGCACAATATTGAAACAAATCATAATTACTGACTCTGCCCCCCTTTGCTGTTTTTAACCCATCTATCTCTCCCACTGCTAGCAAACAGAGTGGTTTCAGAAAAAAAACCTTAATGAAGCAGCTCCTTAAGAGCCAAAAAAATTGGACATGAGTTTAAAAACCTCATCCTTGTATAACCTTTAATTCCTACCTTAATTTAATGCTCACACCATTAGTCTTCAACACCTCTTTCAAGCTGTTGCAATTGGGTGAGAGGAATTTACACTCATATCCTTGCCTATTTAAAACACTTTATGTAATAAATTACCCCAAACTACCAACAGGTTAGATCTGCTCGTCAGCAGACACCCCGTTCTCTGCTTTTTTCTACAAGCAGAGTTTTCCTCCTTAACGCAGGTCCCACCATTTTCCTGTGAGACTTACCGATTAACCTTCCTGATTAAGGCAGTTCTGAATCTCCTTCAGACTCTACTGCAGAAAACTCACTAACGGTCCACCCTGTGTTTCAAGTTCTGAATCGGTCTTCTCTGCGGGGCACAAAGGTTCCCGGGTTTCAGCCCCACTTATGAGAAGCCACTTTCTGGCCTGAAGAATAAAGAGTCACCACATTCACAATTCTTCTCAGATCACACTTTATTGGAGTGCAGCTCAGTTGAGAATGGTGGAAAAAAGACCCCGAGCCTGAAATGCAGCCTGCTAATAGAGGGAAGCCAGGTTGTGTGATTGGTGCACAACGTAATGCCTCATTAGCATATAGCTGGTGATAGGTCCAAAGTAATACCTCATTAGCATATAGCTTGTGATAGGTGGTAAGGAGTGCCAAATTAGCATAAGTGGCACTGATGTAATAGCTAGGGTCCAGGAAGTTGTGCAAGGGCCAACCATGCCCTACTGGTCTGCTCTGTCAAAGTGGGCATGGACATGAAAAGTGTGTGTGGCCAGTCAAACTAGACATGGCCAGCCATAGTGGGCTTGTTTAATTAAAGTATTTTTGGCCTGGTGTGAGCAAGGTCAGTCAATGTGGGCATGGTATGTTGTGGCCATGGTCAGTCAAAGTGTCCATGTCCAGTCACAGTGGCCGTGTGCAGGGAAAGCAAACATGGCTTGTTGTGGGTGTGTTCAGACAATGTGGCTATGACCTGTTGTAGACGTGGTCACTCAAAGAGTGCATAGCCAACTGAAATGGGCTTGGTCAATTAGAGTGGTTGTGGACTGGTGTGGGAGTGATCAATCAAAGTGGATGTGGCCTGTTGTGGTCGTGGTCATTCACAGTGGCCGAGGAGAGTCAAAGTGGGTGTGGTTTGGTATGGGCATGGTCAGTCAAAGTGGGTGTGGTCAATCAAAGAAGGTGTAGCATGTTGTATCCATGGTCAAAGTGGCCGTGGGCAGTAAAAGTGTGTGTGTTCAGTCAAATTTGGCATGGTTGCTGTGGGAGTGGTGTGTCAAAATGGGTGTACTCTGCCAAAGTGGACGTGGACATGAAAAGTGTGTGTGGACAGTCAAACTGGACGTGGCCAGTTATAGTGGGCTTGATTAATTAATGTATTCATTAATTAATACATTTGAGTGTGATTTGAGTGTGGTCAGTTAATGTGGGTGTGGGATGTTGTGGCCATGGTCATTCAAAGTGTCCTTGTCCAGTCACAGTGACTGTGTGTAGTCAAATTAAGCATGGCTTGGTGTGGGCATAGTCAGACAAAGTGGGTGTGATCCAGTGTGGCCATGGTCATTCAAATTGGCTGAGGCCAGTCAAAGTGGGTGTGGTTTGGTGTGGGTGTGGTCTCTCAAAGTGGGTGTGGTCAATCAAAGAAGGAGTGGCATGTTGTATCCCTGGTCAAAGTGGCAGTGGACAGTAAAAGTGAGTGTGTTCAGTTAAAGTTGGTATGGCTTTATGTGGGCATGGTTAGTCAACATTGGAGTGGCCAGTTAAAGTAAGCATGGTCAGTCACTGTTCAATTGGACAATCAATGTAGGTGTGGTCAATCACTGTGGGTATGAACAGTCAAAGTTGGCATGACTTGTTGTGTGCGTGGATCACCAAAGTGGGTGTGGCCAATAAAATTTTTATGGTCAGTCAAACTGGGCGTGGTCTGTCAACGTGGGCATTGCCATTCAAATTAAGCCTGTTCGGTTACTTCTGTGTGGTCTGTCAAAGTGTGCATGGTGTTGTGTGAGTGTGGTCAGTCAAAATGTTCATGGCATGTGGTGGCCGTGGTCAGTAAATGTGTCTTTGCCCAGTCAAAGTGGCCTTATTCGGTCAAAGTATGCATGTCTTGGTGTGGGCATGGACAGACAAAGTGGCCATGACCCGGTTTGGCCATGGACATTCAAAGTGTCTGTGGCCAGTCAAAGTGTGTGTGGCTTGATGTGGTTGTGTTAAGTCAAAGTTGTTGTGTCCAATCAAAGTGGACATGGACTGTCAAAGTGGAAATTAATAGGAAGTAACAAGTTTCTTAAGGCTCTGTGTAAGAAAATGTGTGTATCGATGAAGAAGAGTAAAACACATGTGTTGAGACTAAGCAAGGAAGCAACATCTCTCTTAATGCTCTGTGTAAGAAAGAGTGTGTATGGACACTGAAGAAAAAAACATATGTGTGCAAATGAGGAGAAAAGGAACGTCTCTTTTAAAGCTCTGTGTAAGACTACATGTGTATGGGTGGTGAAGATAAAATTGCCTGTGTTTAAACAAGAATAGGGCTCAACATCTCTCTTAATGTTCTGTGTAAGAAAACGTGCGTTTTTACACTGAAGACAAAAACCCATGTGTTCAAACAAGGAGAGGAAACAACATGTCTCTTAGTGCTCTGTGTAAGAAAAGTTGTGTATTAACACTGAAGAGAAAAGCACATGTGTTCAAAGGAGGAGTGGAAGCACCATCTCCCTTAATGCTCTGGGTATCAAAACATGACTATTGACATTGAAGAAAAAAACACATCTGTTCAAACAATAGAGGAAGCAATATCGCTATTAATGCTCTGTGGAAGAAAATGTGTGCTTTCCCGCTGAAATGAAAAACACATGTGTTCAAATGAGGCCTGAAGATGGCATGGTCAGCCATTGTGAGCATGGTCAGTCTAAGTGGGTTTGTTCAGTCAAAGTTGGCATAGCTTGGTGTTGTCATGGTGTGTAAAAGTGCGTGTGTGGCGAGCCCCTTTCTGGCCTGCAGAATGACAAGTCAAGATACACATGAATTCTCTCAGATCACACTTTATTGGAGTAGGGCTCAATTGAATATGGTGGTAAGAATACTCTAAGCTTGAAATGCAGCCTGCTTATATAGGGAAGCCGGGATGTGTGATTGGTGCACAAAGTAATGCCTCATTAGCATATATCTGGTGATAGTTCCAAAGTGATACCTCAATTGCATATAGCTGGTAATAGTTCCAAAGTGATACCTCATTAGCATATAGTTGGTGATAGGACCAAAGTGATACCTCATTAGCATATAGCTGGAGATAGGTCCAAATTATTACCTCAGTAGCAAATTGAGGGATAACATTATATAGGTCACTACTTGATGCCTAATTAGCATAAGCAGCAGAGATTCAATAGCTGGGGTCCAGCCAGTTGTGCAAGGACCAACCGTACCATACATCTCCCCCTTTTTGTTTTTCTAATGGCACAGACAGGATATAGGCCATACAAGTGTTCACCCCATGATGTGCCCACGCTCTAAGGATGTTTCCTGCTGCCAGGATCCCCGGGATGCCTTCCTGCGTGTAAGCTCATTGAGGGCGGCAGGGTACAAAATCCATCTCAGAGGAGAATGATTCCCTATAGAGGTGCAATGGCAGCCAAAGCCTCTCTGTGCAAGGGCAATCATTATAAGGCACTAAGGGCAGAGGGCCAGGCTACGGGGGAGTGCCCTGAATCAACTGCCAAGAGTGCCTGAATGAGTAGGACCTTTTCATGACACACTCTGATGTGAATATGGCAAACCAGCCAGAGGCAAAAAACAATCTCAAATAAACAGCAGACTGCAAAGGTTCCCACTCCCACACACTCCTTGTAAAAGGAAAGGGCAGAAGTGAGCCAAGAAGTAAAGTCCCCAAGTGTAACAGGCTCCAATCTTGTAGCATTCAAACGTGCGATGTTGAACTTTTGTTTGAGGATCAACTTTTTGACCTCTATAGGCTAATTCTCACTTTCCGTCTGAATCAGGGGAAGATGGTCAGGGGTATCCATATCAGCATCATCCTAATAGTCGTACTCAATGCATCGCATCAATCTTGATGGTACCCTGACTGGCTCCTGATTCTGTGGAGAAAAACATAAAGATCCCCTGGATCAAAAGATAATTCGATCCGGGCCTCGCCATTGATTAGAAAGTACATCCAAACACAAATTTTGCCTTGATTGTTGGGTTCAGACATCATATGGCGTTCGGCAATGATTTCATTTTTATCATTTAAATTTAGAAAATTTATAGTGAATAAAGCAAAAGAGAGCCTTTGTTTGGGGGTGCAATTCCCTGCTATTCCCCCTTTTTGATTTTGCAGAAGTCCTTGAGCATACAATGTGCACTCTTTATTATCCCATGCCTTTGTGAATTATAGGGCAGGCCTGTGATATGTTTCACTTGCATTTTGTGACAAAATGAGGCAAAACTCTTAAATGTATAGGCTGGCCCTTTGTCTGTTTTCAGTGTATCGGGCTTGCCCCACATGGCCCAAGCTTCAAGGCAGTGGGTAATGACATTGTGAACCCTTTCCGAAGAAAGAGGTGTAGCGTGCATTACCCCAGAATATGTATCAATGGAGACATGCACATAATGAAGCTATCCAAAGGATGAAACATGGGTAACATCCATCTGCCACATCTCAAGTGGAAAAAATGCCTCTGGAATCAATCCCTATTTTCTGAGCAGGCCAGAATTGCACACAAGCAGAACATCTTTTCACAATATTCCTAGCTATCTCCCGAGAAATTTTAAATTTAGTTCTTAAAACAGCAGATGAATCATGGTAAAAGCTATGAAACTCTCACGCTTGTGTTTCTGAGTCCAATGCCACAAAAGCGCATGTTGCCAGATCAACTTGTTCATTGTCTTTTGCCATAGGACCAGGTAACAAAGAGTGAGCTCAGATATGGGTAATATAAAAGGAATTAGATCGATGCAAAATCTCACCTCTCATTTCTGCTAAAAGTGAGGCTACCATACTAGAGGGTTTAATATAGAAAAAAATTTCTAATTTTTTAAAAGCATTCACCACGTATGATGAATCAGTTACCAAATTTAAAGACTCAGCAAAACATTTAAAAACCTCTAAAACTACTTGGCATTCTACTATTTGGGGAGGATTTGGACGGCACTCAATAGTTACAGGTGAGCTTCCTTGCACCATTTAGGCTCCTTTCCCAATCTTAGACCCATCCATGAAGATGGCTAAGGTATTGCTCAATGGTTGCTCCCACATGATCCGAGGGAACACCACAGACTGCTGAACTATGAACCTTAAAAGTTCACTCTTGGACAAATGATTATCAAAGATACCAGAAAAGGCACAAACCAATATAGCCCATTCTGAGGTAGTGGAGTCAATATCTCTACTTGTTCTTTTGTATAAGGGACTATAAGCCAGTCTGGTGTCTTGGCGAAAAATGTAATAGATTGTTAAATGCCTAATAACAAAACCTCAGCTGTCATGGATGGATAGTGGGACAAAGTTCTCATCCCTGAGGATTTAGAATTAATCCACAGTAGAGGCCCTTCTTGCCAGAGAACACAGGTAGGAAAGCTTAAAGTCGGGAGGATACACACCCAAATGGGTTGGATTCATCACAGTGCACAAACTGTGCCCTAGTAATTGCTTGCTCTACCTTTGGAAGTGCTATCTGAGCCTCTGGGGTTAGATGGCTTGGGGAATTAAGGTCTGGGTTTCCCTCTAAAATATCAAATAAGGGTTTAAGCTCAAAGCGAGTTAATTTCAAATATGGTCGAATCCAATTTATATCTCCAAGCAATGTTTGAAAATCATTTAAAGTCCTTAAACAATTGGTCCCAATTTCTACCTTTTCTGGTTTAACATGGGCATTCTGAATAATAGCTCCTAAAAATTCAATAGCTCCTCCCTTCTGTATCTTCTCCTGAGCAATAAATAAATCTGTATCTTTTAATTCCTTGGTTAACAAACTTAATGCTAATTCTAACAATTCCATAGAAGGGGCTGCTTCCAATTTTTCTTTCAACAGAGGCCACTGAGGTACCCGTACAGGTGCAGTGGCCATCCGGCACTCTTTTGTACACTGCTCATAAACTATTTGCTTGACTAGCGGCAGTGCAGTTTCCACATCACCAAAAATTTGTCCTGCTCCATCCATCACTCGAGCTACAAAGTCACAAAATGGTTCAGTGCTGCCCTGTATTATTTTGTTTAGGTTCCCTGAGACCTCCCTCTTATTATGGATGGCTCACTAAGGCCTAATATTGATGGTGTTTATTTGAGCATAAACTTCCACAGGATATGCTGTCTGATTATTTACCCATTGTCCTTGCCCTAACAGCATATCTGCACTTCATGCTGGCTGCCCATTGGCAATGATCTCCCAGCCATGTCTATGTGACAAATCTGTCACAATTGACTTCCAGTCTAAATATTGCCCAGAATTGAGACATGCTTTTGCTAAGCTACTCCAGTTTCTAGGCATCATGGCAGATCTACTCAATGCCTCAACCTGTGCTACTGTAAAAGATGCAGTAGTGCCATATGTGTGGACAGACTCTGCCGGGGATTTCACTGTCTTGAAATCTAAAAGCTCGTGATACCGTTGCCCCTGGTTATCTTGAAAAACTGGAAAAGTCAGCAGTACACTAGGATGCAGCTCATGCTGGACTCTCTTCCACAATTTTGTGTTGTCTGGTGGCTTAGAACAGATGCCCTCACCAGGCTGGCAATATGGATGGTAATGCAATAGGCACAGTATTGAAACAAATCATAATTACTGACTCTGCCCCACTTGGCTGCTTTTAAACCATCTATCTCTCCAACTGCTAGCAAGCAGAGCAGTTTCAGAAAAAAAACCTCAATGAAGCAACTCCTTAAGAGCCAAAAAAAAACTGAACATGAGGTTAAAAACCTCTTCCTTGAATAACCTTTAATTCCCACCTTAATTTAACACTCACACCATTACTCTTCAACAGCTCTTTCAAAGCTGTTGCAATCAGGTGAGAGGAATTTACACTCATATCCTTGCCTATTTAAAACACTTTATGTAATAAATTACCCCAAACTAACAACAGGTTAGATCTGCTCATCAGCAGACGCCACATTCTCTGCTCTTTTCTACAAGCAGAGTTTTCCTCCTTAACACAGGTCCCACTATTTTCCTGTGAGACTTACGGGTTAACCTTCCTGATTAAGGCAGTTCTGAATCTCCTTCTGACTCTACTGCAGCAATCTCACCGACGGTCCACTCCGTGTGGCGAGTTCTGAATCAGTCTTCTCTCCTGGGTGCGAAGGTTGCCAGGTTTTGGCGCCACTTGTGGCGAGCTGCTTTCTGGTCTGAAAAATGATGAGTCACCACATTAATGATTCTTCTCAGATCACACTTCATTGGAGGTCAGCTCAGTTGAGAATGGCAGAAGGAAGACCCCGAGTGTGAAATGCAGCCTGTTATTATGGGGAAACTGGGAGGAGTGATTGGTGCACAAGGTAATGCCTCAATAGCATTATATCACCTAGCTGGTGATAGGTCCAAAGTTATACCTCATTAGCATATAGCTAGTGATAGGTGGTAAGGAGTGCCTAATTAGCATAAGCGGCACTGATGAAATAGATAGGGTCCAGCAAGTTGTGCAAGGGCCAACCACGCCCTACTGGACTGCTCTGTTAAAGTGGGCATGGACATGAAAAGTGTGTGTGGCCAGTCAAACTGGTCATGGCCAGCCATAATAGGCTTGTTTAATTAAAGTGTTTGTGGCCTGGTGTGAGCATGCTCAATCAATGTGGGCATGGCATGTTGTGGCCATGGTCAAAATGTCCATGTCCAGTCACAGTGGCTGTGTGTAGGCAAAGTAAATGTATCTTGGTGTGTGTGTGGTCAGACAAAGTGGCTGTGACCTGTTGTAGCCGTGGTCACTCAAAGTGTGCATGGCCAGTTGAAATGGGCTTTGTCATTTAGAGTGGTTGTGGACTGGTGTGGGCATGATCAATCAAGGTGGGTGTTGCCTATTGCGGTCATGATCATTCACAGTGGCCGTCGAGAGTCAAAGTGGGTGTGGTCATTCAAAGAAGGTGTAGCATGTTGCATCTGTGGTAAAAGTGGCCATGGACATTAAAAGTGTGTGTGTTCAGTCAAATTTGGCATGGCATGCTGTGGGAGTTGTGTGTCAAAGTGGGTGTGCTCTGCCAAAGTGGGCGTGGACATGAAAAGTGTGTGTGGCCAGTCAAACTGGACGTGACCAGTCATGGTGGGCTTGATTAATTAAAGCATTCATGGCATGGTTTGAGTGTGGACAGTTAATGTGGGCATGGGATGTTGTGGCCATGTTCATTCAAAGTGTCCTTGTCCAGTCACAGTGGCTGTGTGCAGTCAAAGAAAGCATGGCTTGGTGTGGGTGCAGTCAGACAAAGTGGTTGTGATCCAGTGTGGCCGTGGTCATTCAAAGTGGCTGAGGCCAGTCAGAGTGGGGGTGGTTTGGTGTGGGCGTGGTCTCTCAAAGTGGGTGTGGTCAATCAAAGAAGGCGTGGCATGTTGTATCCGTGGACAAAGTGGCCGGGGACAGTAAAAGTGTGTGTGTTCAGTTAAAGTTGGTATGGCTTGCTGTGGGCATGGTCAGTCAACATTGGTGTGGCCAGTTAAAGTAGGCATGGTCAGTCACTGTTCCATTGGACAATCAAAGTAGGCATGGTCACTCACTGTGGGCATGAACAGTCAAATTTGGCATGGCTTTGTGTGTGCGTGGACCACCAAAGTGGGTGTGGGCAGTAAAATTTTTATGGTCAGTCAAACTGGGCATGGTCTGTCAATGTGGGCATGACCATTCAAAGTAGGCATGGTCAATCACTGAGTGCATGAACAGTCAATGTTGGCATGGCTTGGTGTGGGCATGGACCACCAAACTGGACATTTGCAGTAAAATTTTTATGGTCAATCAAACTGGTTGTGGTCTTTCAATGTGGGCAAGTCCATTCAAAGTAGGCCTGTTCGGTTACTTGTGTGTGGTCGGCCAAATTGTGTGTAGTATTGTGTGGACATAGTCAGTCAAAGTGTTCGTGGCCAATCAAAGTGGCCGTGGCTGGTCAAAGTGGGCGTGTTATTGTGTGGGCATGGTCAAACTGGTCATGGCCAAAGTGGGCTTGTTTAATTAAAGTATTCATGTCCTGGTGTGAGCATGGTCACTCAATGTGTACATGGCATGTTGTGCCCGTGGTCATTCAAAGTGACCATTAACAGTCAAAGTGGGTGTGGCTTGGTGTGGGCATGAGAAGCTAAACTGTGTGTGGCCAATCAAAGTGGGCAAGGCCCGTCAAAGTGGAAAGTATAGGAAGTAACTTGTTTCTTAATGCTCTGTGAAAGAAAATGTGTGTATCCATGCAGAAGAAAAAAAACAAACGAAGCAAGGAAGCAACATCTCACTTAATGCTCTGTGTAACAAAGTGTGTATGGACACTGAAGAAAAAATCATATATGATCAAACAAGGACAGAGAGCAAAATCTCTCTTAATGCTCTGTGTAAGAAAACATGTTTATTTATGTTTAGTAGAAAAACACATGTGTTAGATTAAGAAGAGGAAGCAACAACTCTCTAAATGCTCTGTGTAAGAAAACATGTGTATGGGTGCTGAAGATAAAAACAACTGTGTTTAAACAAAAAGAGGGCTCCACATCTCTCTTAATGCTCTGTCTAAGAAAACGTGTATTGACGCTGAAGAAAAAAAACATGTGCAATCTAGGAGTGGAGGCAACATCTCTCTTAATGCGCTTTGTAAGCAAACATGAGTATTGACGCTGAAGAGAAAAACACATGTGTTCAAAGGAGGAGAGGAAGCAACATCTCAATGCTGTGTGTAAGAAAATGTTTGTACTGATGGTGATGAGAAAATGCATGTGTTCAAATGATGAGAGAGAGCAACATCTCTCTGATTGCTCTTAATAAGAAAACATGTGTATTGACATTGAAAATAAAATACATGTTTTCAAATAAAGAGAGTAGGCAACATATCTTTTTATGCTCTGCGTAAGAAAAGTTGTGTATTAACGCTGAAGACAAAGCACATGTGTTCAAAGGAGGAGAGAAAACAACATCTCTCTTATTGCTATGTATAAGAAAACATGTCCATTGAAATTTAAAATAAAATGTATGTGTTCAAAATAGCAGAGGAAGCAACATATCTTTTTTTTGTGCTGTGTAAGAAATGTTTTGTATTAACACAGAAGAGAAAAACACATGTGTTCAGAGAAGGAAAGGTAGCAACATCTCTCTTAATGCTCTGTGTAAGAAAACGTGTGTATGGATGCCTGGAGAAAAACAAATGTGTTCAAACGAGGAGTGGAAGCAACATCTCTCTTTATGCTCTATGTAAGAAAACATGTGTATAAGGGTTTCAGTCAAAAAACACATGTACTCAAACGAGGAGAGGAAACAACATCTCTCTTAATGCTCTGTGTAAGAAAAAGTGTGTATTGACCCTGAGGAGAAAAACAAATTTGTTCAAATGTGGAGAGGAACTATCATCTCTCTTAATGCTCTATGTAAGAAAACATGTGTATTGACGCTGAAGAGAAAAGCACATGTGTTCAAAGGAGGAGAGGAAGCACCATCTCCATTAATGCTTTGGGTAGTAAAATGTGACTACTGACATTGAAGAAATAAACACATCTGTTCAAAGGATAGAGGAAGCAACTTCTCTATTAATGCTCTGTAGAAGAAAACGTGTGTTTTCCCCCTGAAGTGAGAAACACATGTGTTCAAATGAGGCCAGAAGAGGGCATGGTCAGTCCTTGTGGGCATGGTCAGTCTAAGTGGGTGTGTTCAGTCAAAGTTGGTGTGGATTGGTGTGGTCATGTTAAGTCAAAGTTGTTGTGGCCAATTAAAGTGGGCGTGGCCTGTCAAAGTGGAAAATATTGGAAATAACATGTTTCTTAATGCTCTGTGTAAGAAAATGAGTGTATCGATGCAGAAGAGAAAAACACATGTTTCCAAATGAAGCAAGGAACCAACATCTCTCTTAATGCTCTCTGTAAGAAAATGTGTGTATGCACTTGAAGACAAAAACACATGTGTTCAACCAAGGAAAGGAAGCAACATATCTCTTAATGCTCTGTGTAAAAAAACGTGTTTATTGACCCTGAGGAGAAAAACAAATGTGTTCAAAGGAGGAGAGGAAGCATCATCTCACTTAATGCTTTATGTTAAAAAACATGTGTATTGACGCTGAAGAGAAAAGCACATGTGTTCAAAGGAGGAGAGGAAGCACCATCTCCCTTAATGCTCTGGGTAGCAAAACATGACTATTGACATTGAAGAGAAAAACACATCAGTTCAAACGATAGAGGAAGCAACATCTCTCTTAATGCTCTGTAAAAGAATGTGTATATGGACGCTGAAGACAAAAACACATGTGTGCAAACAATGAAAGGAACCAACATATCTCTTAATGCTCAGTGTGAGAAAATATGTGTATGGATGCTGACGAGAAAAACAAATGTGTTAAAATGAGGAGTGGAAACAATATCTGTCTTAATGCTCTATGTAAGAAAACATGTGTATTGATGTTTAGGAGTGAAACACATGTGTTAGATTAAGGAGAGGAAGCAATACCTCTCTTAATGCTCTGTGTAAGAAAATACCTTTATGGGCACTGAAGATAAATACACATGTGTTTAAACAAAGAGAGTGCTCAACATCTCTAGTGCTCTGTGTAAGAAAACGTGTATATGGATGCTGAGGAGAAAAACAAATGAGTTCAAATGAGGAGTGGAAGCAATATCTCTCTTAATGCTCTATGTAAGAAAACATGTGTATTGATGTTTAGGAGTAAAACATATGTGTTAGATTAAGGTGAGGAAGCAACACCTCTCTTAATGCTCTGTGTAAGAAAACATCTTTATGGGCGCTGAAGATAAATACACCTGTGTTTAAACAAAGAGAGTGTTCAACATTTCTAATGCTCTGTGTAAGAAAACGTGTATATGGAAGCTGAGGAGAAAAACAAATGTGCTCAAATGAGGAGTGGAAGCAACATCTCTCATAATGCTCTATGTTAGAAAACATGTGTATAAATGCTAAAGACAAAAACACATGTGTTCAAACAAGGAGAAGAAACAACATCTCTCATATTGCTCTGTGTAAGAAAATGTTTGTATTGACGCTGAAGACAAAAACACATGTGTTCAAACAAGGACAGGTAGCAACATCTCTCTTAATGCTCTGTGTAAGAAAACGTGTGTTTTTGTCTTCAGAGGCACATTCACACTCCAAAGGTATTAGCTCAACTATGTTCATAGCAGCATTATTTGTAATAGCAAGAACCTGGAAACAACCTAGATGTCCCTCAACTGAAGAATGGATTAACAAACTGTGGTACATCTACACAATGGAATACTACGCAGCAGTAAGAAAAAATGATATCCTAAAATTCACAGGCAAATGGAGGGAATTGGAGAATATCCTCCTGAACGAATTCTTACAAACTTAGAGAGATAAGCAGAGGATGTACTCACTCACTAGTGGTCTCTAAACAAACAAACAAGGAAAAAAGACAAACAGGCCCAAGAGGCAAACCACAACCACCGAACAGCTTGGGATCAGAAACACCCTGGACTGACCCTTCAAACCCCAGTCCAACTATAGGAACACCTGACTCACTCTTGAGGGAGGGGGGAAAGAACTGGATTTGGCCAGAAGTGGAAACTGATCTAAGCATTATTGTGTCAGTGGGAGCATAGGACTTTCTGCTCCCTGCCCAGGGAGGGGATGGGGAGTTGCAGAGAAGAAAAATGACCAGATGTGTTGGGAGGGGGAAGAGACCTTGAACAAGGATATACAAGGATGGAAAAAAATTCTTTTTACTGTTTTTTTTCTTGATAAATACAAAATAAAGAAGGAAAAGAGAAAAAAAGAAAAAGAAAACGTGTGTATGGACAGAGGAGAAAAACAAATGTGTTTAAATGAGGATTGGAAGCAACATCTCTCTTAATGCTCTATGTAAGAAAACATATGTATAGAGGTTGAAGACAAAAACAAATGTATTCAAATAAGGAGAGGAAACAACATCTCTCTTAATGCTCTGTGTAAGAAAAACTGTGTATTGACCCTGAGGAGAAAAAAAATTTGTTCAAATGTGGAGAGGAACTATCATCTCTCTTAATATTCTATGTAAGAAAACATGTATATTGATGCTGAAGAGAAAAGCACATGTGTTCAAAGGAGGAGAGGAAGCACCATCTCCCTTAATGCTTTGAGTAGCAAAACGTGACTATTGACATTGAAGAAATAAACACATCTGTTCAAAGGATAGAGGAAGCAACTACTCTATTAATGCTCTGTGGAAGAAAACGTGTGTTTAGCCACTGAAGTGAAAAACACATGTGTTCAAATGAGGCCAGAAGAGGGTGTGGTCAGCCCTTGTGGGCATGGTCAGTCTAAGTGTGTGTGTTCAGTCAAAGTTGGCGGGGATTGGTGTGGGCATGGTCAGATAAAGTGGCCGTGACCCGGTGTGGCCAAGGATATTCAAAATGTGTGTCGCCAAAGTGTGTGTGGCTTGGTGTGGTCCTGTTAAGTCAAAGTTGTGGCCAATCAAAGTGGGTGTGGCCTGTCAACGTGGAAAGTATTGGAAGTAACATGTTTTATAATGCTCTGTGTAAGAGAATGTGTGTATCGATGCAGAAGAGAAAAACACATGTGTTCCAACGAAGCAAGGAAGCAACATCTCTCTTAATGCTCTGTGTAAGAAAGTGTGTGTATGGACACTGAAGACAAAAACACTTGTGTTCAAACAAGGTTAGGAAGCAACATTTCTCTTAATGCTCTGTGTAAAAAAAGTGTGTATTGACCCTGAGGAGAAAAACAAATGTGTTCAAAGGAGGATAGGAAGCATCATCTCTCTTAATGCTTTATGTAAAAAACATGTGTATTGACACTGAAGAGAAAAGCACATATGTTCAAAGGAGGAGAGGAAGCACCATCTCCCTTAATGCTTTATGTAAGAAAACATGTGTATTGACACTGAAGAGTAAAGCACATATGTTCAAAGGAGGAGAAGAAGCAGCATCTCCCTTAATGCTCTGGGTAGCAAAACGTGACTATTGACATTGAAGAACAAAACATATCTGTTCAAATGATAGAAGAAGCAATGTCTCTATTAATTTTCTGTGGAACAATACGTGAGTTTTCCGTCTGAATCAGGGGAAGACGGTCAGTGTTATCCATATCAGCATCATCCTAAGAGTTGTTCACAATGCATCTCATCAATCTAGATGGCACCCAGACTGGCTCCTGATTCTGTGGATAAACACATAAAGATCCCCTGGATCGAATGGTAACGCGATCTGGGCCTCGCCATTGTTTAGAAAGTACATCCTTACACAAAACTTTACCTTGATTGTTAGGTTCTGATGTCATATAATGTTTGGCAATGTTTTCCTTTTTATTACTTAAATTTAGAAAATTTATTGTGAATAAAGCAAAAGAGAGCCTTTGTTTGGTGGTGCAATTCTCTGCTATTCCACCTTTTTTTGTTTTTGCAGAAATTTTTCAGCGTACTATCTGCACACTCTATTATCCCTTGAACTTGTGGATTATAGGGCAGGCCTGTGATATGATTCACTTGCATTTTGTGACAAAATGAGGCAAAACTCTTAGATGCATAGGCTGACCCGTTGTCTGATTTCAATGTATTGGGCTCGCCCCAAGCAGCCCAAGCTTCAAGGCAGTAGGTAATGATATTGTAAACCCTTTCCCCAGAAAGAGGTATAGCGTGCATTACCCCAGAACATGTATCAATGGAGACATGCACATACTGAAGCTTTCCAAAGGATGGATCATGGGTTACATCCATCTGCCAAATCTCAAGTGGAAAAAATGCCTCTGGGATCAACCCCTCTTTTCTGAGCAGGCAAGAATTGCACACAAGCTGCACAGCTTTTCACAATATTCCTAGCTATCTCCCTAGAAATTTTAAATTTAGTTCATAAAGCAGCAGATGAAACATGGTATAAGCTATGAAACTTTTGTGCTTGTGTTTCTGAGTCCAATGACACAAAAGCGCACATTGCCAGATCAACTTGTTCATTTGCTTTTGCCATAGGACCAGATAACAAAGAGTGATCTCAGATATGAGTAATATAAAAGGAATTGTATCAATGCAAAATCTCACCTCTTATTCCTGCTAAAAGTGAGGCTACCATACTAGAGGGTTTAATATAGGAAACAATTTCTAAATTTTTAACAGCATTCACCACATATGATGAATCAGGTAGCAAATTGAAAGACTTAGGAAAACATTTAAAAACCTCTAAAACTACTTGGCATTCTACTATTTGGGGAGCATTTGGACAGCACTCAACAGTTTCAGGTGAGCCTCCTTGCACCATTTAGGCTCTTTTCCAGTCTTAGACACATCTGTGTAGATGGTTAAGGCATTGCACATCAGGTGCTTCCACGCGATTCGAGGGAACACCACAGGCTGCTGTACTGTGAATCTTAAAAGTTCACTCTGAGGCAAATGATTATCAATAGTACCAGAAAAGACACAAACCAATATAGCCCATTCTGAGGTAGTGGCAGCCAATATTTCTAATTGTTCTTTTGTATAAGGGACTATAAGTTGGTCAGGTGTCTTGGGTAAAGATGTAATAGATTGTTTAATGCCTATTAATGCAACCTCTGCCATCATGGATGAATAGCGGGACCAGGTTCTCATCCCTGTACATTTCAAATGAATCCATAGTAGAGGCCCTTCTTGCCAAAAAACACCAGTTGGAAAGCCTAAAGTGGGAAGGATACACATCCAAATGGGCTTGGATTCATCACAGCGCACCAACTGTGCCCTAGTAATTGCTTGCTCTACCTTTGGAAGTGCTATCTGAGCCTCTGGGGTTAGTTAGCGTGGGGAATTAAGATCTGAGCTTCCCTCTAAAATATCAAATAAGGGTTTAAGCTCAAAGCGAGTTAATTTCAAATATGGCCGAATCCAATTTATATCTACAAGCAATGTTTGAAAATCATTTAATGTCCTTAAACAATTTGTCCTAATTTCTACCTTTTGTGGTCTAACATGAGCATTCTGAATAATAGCTCCTAAAATTTCAATAGCTCCTCCCTTCTCTATCTTCTCCAGAGCAATAAATAAATCTGTATCTTTTAATTCCTTGGTTAACAAACTTAATGATAATTCTAACAATTCCATAGAAGGGGCTGCTTCCAATTTTTCTTTTGACAGAGGCCACTGAGGTACCCATACATGTTCAGTGGCCATCTGGCACTCTTTGTACACTGCTCATAAACTAATTGTTTAACTAGCGGCAGTGCAGTTTCCACATCACCAAAAATTTGTCCTGCTCCATCCATCATTCAAGCAACAAAGTCAGAAAATGGTTCAGTGCTGCCATGTATTATTTTGGTTAGGTTCCCTGAGACCTCCCCCTTATTGGGGAGGGCTCACTAAGCCCTAATGTTGATGGTGTTTTTTTGAGTATAAACTTCCACAGGATATGCTGTCTGATTATTTACCCATTGTCCTTGCCCTTACAGCATATCTGCACTCCATGCTGGCTGCCCATTGGCAGCGTTCTCCTGAGCCTGACTATGTGTCAGATCAGTGACAATTGACTCCCAGTCTAAATATTGCCCAGGATTGAGACACGCTTTTGCTAAGCTACTCCAGTGACTAGGCATCATGGCAGATCTACACAATGCCTCAACCTGTGCTATTGTAGAAGACACAGTAGTGCCATAAGTGCGGACAGACTATGCCATGGATTTCACTGTCTCAAAATATAAAAGATTGTGATACCTTTGCCCCTGGTTATCTTGAAAAACATGAAAAGACAGGGGCATACTAGGACGCAGCTCACGCTGGACTCTCTTCCACACTTTTCTCTTGTCTGGTGGCTTAGACAGATGCCCTCACCAAGCTTGCAATACAGATGGGGGGCAATAGGTGCAGTAGAGGAAACAAATTGTAATTACTGACTCCGCCCTCTTGGCTGCTTTTAACCTATCTATCTCTCCCACTGCTAGCAAGCAGAGTGGACTCAGAAAAAACCCTGAATGAAGCAGCTCCTTAAGAGCCAAAAAAATTGGACATGAGGTTAAAAACCTCATCCTTATATAACCTTTAATTCCTACCTTATTTTAATGCTCACACCATTACTTTTCAACAGCTCTTTCAAATCTGTTGCAATCGAGTGAGAGGAATTTACACCCATATCCTTGCCTATTTAAAACCCTTTATATCCTAAACAACCCCAAGCTACCAACAGGTTAGAATCGCTCATCAGCAGATGCCCCGTTCTCTCCTTTTTTCTACAAGCAGAGTTTTCCTCCTTAACGCAGGTCCCACTATTTTCCTGTGAGACTTACTGGTTAACCCTCCTGATTATGGCAGTTCTGAATCTCCTTCAGACTCTACTACAGCAACCTCACTGACGGTCCACTTCATGTGTTGAGTTTTGAATTGGTCTTCTCTGTGGGTCACAAAGATTCCTGGGTTTCGGGGCCACTTGTCAAACTGAATGTGGCCAGTCATAGTGGGCTTGATTAATTAAAGTATTCATGGCATGGCTTGAGCGTGGTGAGTTAAAGTGTGTGTGGAATGTTATGGCCATGTTCAATTAAAGTGTCCATGTCCAGTCACAGTGGCCATGTGCAGTCGAAGTAAGCATGGATTGATGTCGGTGTGGTCAGACAAACTTGCTGTGATCCAGTGTGGCATTGATCATTCAAAATGGCCAAAGCCAGTCAAAGTGGACGTGGTTTGGTGTGGGAGGGGTCGACCTTATCCTAACCCTAATCTCCTTCTCTTCTCTTTTGAACACATGCATTTTTCTCTTCAGCACCAGTACAAACATTTTCTTACACACAGCTTTAAGAGAGATGTTGATTCCTCTCCTCCTTTGAACATGTGTGTTTCTCCAGCGTCAATACTCATGTTTGCTTACAAAGAGCATTAAGAGAGATGTTGCCTCCACTCCCTGCTTGCATGCATCTTTTTCTTCAGCATCAATACACATGTTTTCTTACACAGAGCATTAAGAGAGATGTTGAGTCCTCTACTTGTTTAAACCCATGTGTTTTTCTCTTTAGCGTCAATATACATGTTTTCTTGCACAGAGCATTAAGAGAGATGTTTCCACTCCTCGTTTGAACACTTGTGCTTTTGTCTCCAGTGTCAATACACACGTTTTCTTACACAGAGCATTAGAGATGTGAAGCCCTATCCTTGTTTAAACCCAGGTGTTTTTATCTTCAGCTCCCATACACATGTTTTCTTACACAGAGCATTAAGAGAGTTTTTGCTTCCTCTTCTTAATCTAACACATGTGCTTTTCTCCTAAACTTCAATACTCATGTTTTCTTACACAGAGCATTAAGAGACATGTTGCTTTCTGTCCTCGTTTGAACATATATGTTTTTTTATTCAGCATCCATACACACTTTCTTACACAGAGCATTAAGCGTGGTGTTGCTTCCTTACTCGTTTGAAATCATGTGTTTTTCTCTTCTTCATCGATACACACATTTTCTTACACAGAGCATTAAGAAACATGTTACTTCCTATACTCTCCAATTTGATGGGCCATGCCCACTTTGTTTGGTCACACACAGTTTGACTTACCACGCCCACACCTAGCCATGCCCACTTTGAATGGCCAAGGCCACTTTCAATGTCCACGGCCACACCGGGTCACAGCCAATTTTTCTGATGATGCCCATAACAAGCCACGCTTACTTTGACTGAATAAGGCCAGTTTGACTGGCCACAGACATTTTTACTGACCACAGTCACCACATGCCATGCATACATTGACTGACCATACTCACACCAGGTCAGCAATATTTTAATTAAACAAGACCACTTTGGCCACGACCAGTTTGACAATGCCCACACAATACCACTCCCACTTTCACTGACCACACCAACTTTGATTGGCCACGACCACTTTGACTGACCACACCCACACAACACCATGCACATTTTGACAGACCACACACACATAACCTTACAGGCCTACTTTGAATGGCCATGCCTACGTGGACAGACCATGCCCAGTCTGACTGACCATGAAAATTTTACTGGCCATGCCCACTTTGCTGGTCCACGCACACACCTAGCCATTGCAACTTTGACTGTTCATGCCCACATTTACTGACCACGCTTACTATGATTGTCCAATTGAACAGTGACTGACCACGCCTACTTTAACTGGCCATGCCAATGTTGACTGTCCACGTCCACAGAAAGCCATACCAACTTTGACTGAACACCCACTTTTACTGTCCTCAGCCACTTTGACCACGGATACAACATGCCATACCTTTTTTGATTGAGCACACCCACTTTGAGAGACCCCGCCCACACCAAACCACACCTACTTTGACTGGCCTCGGACACTTTGAATGACCACTGCCACACTGGATCACTGCCAGTTTGTCTGACTATGCATATACCAAGCCACTTTTACTTCGACAACACAGCCACTGTGACTGAACAAAGACCCTCTGAATGACCATGGCCACAACATCCCATGCCCACATTAACTGACCATGCTCAAACAATGGAACGAATACTTTAATTAATCAGGCCCACTATGACTGGCCACGTCCAGTTTGACTGGCCACACACTTTTCATGTCCATGGCCACTTTGTCAGAGCACACCCATTTTGACACACCACTCCCACAGCAAGCCATGCCAAATTTGACTGAACACACACACTTTTACTGTCCACAGCCACTTTGATCATGGATACAACATGCTACACATTCTTTGATTGACCACACCCACTTTGACTTACCACGCCCACACCAAACAACATCCACTTTGACTGTCCATGGCCACTGTGAATGACTACGACCACAACAGGCCACACCCACTTTGATTGATCATGCCCACCCCATGCCACAACCACTCTAACTGACAAAGCCCATTTCAACTGGCCATGCACACTTTGAGTGACCACGGCTACAACAGGGCACAGCCACTTGGTCTGACCACACCCACACCAAGCCATGTTCACTTTGCCTGCACATGGCCACTGTGACTGGACATGAACACTTTGACTGACCATGGCCACAACATGCCATGCCCACATTGACTGACCACGCTCACACTAGGCCACAAATACTTTAATTAAACAAGCCCACTATGGCTGGCCATGTCCAATTTGACAGGCCACACACACTTTTCATGTCCACGCCCACTTTGTCAGAGCAGTCCAGTAGGACACTGTTGGCCCTTTT
Source organism: Sigmodon hispidus (assembly GCA_004025045.1). Classification (NCBI taxonomy): domain Eukaryota; kingdom Metazoa; phylum Chordata; class Mammalia; order Rodentia; family Cricetidae; genus Sigmodon; species Sigmodon hispidus. Next base: position 50,455 of record PVIH01013089.1, read on the forward strand.
ACAACTTTGTGGACCCTAGCTATTGCATCTGTGCCGCTATTGCTAATTTGGCACTCCTTAACACCTATCACCAGCTATTTGCTAATGAGGTATTTCTTGGGACCTATCACCAGCTATATGCTAATGAGGCATTATGTTGTGCACCAGTCACGTGTCCCAGATTCCCTATATTAGCAGGCTGCATTTAAGGCTTGCGGTCTTCTTTCCAACATTCTCTACTGAGCAGTACTCCAATAAAGTGTGATCCGAAAAGAATTGTGAATGTGGTGACTCTTCATTTTTCAGGCCAGAAAGCGACTCGCTAAAAGGGGCACCAAAACCCGGGAACTTTCGCGCCCCACAGAGAAGACCGATTCAGATCTTGACACACGGATTGGACCATCGGTTCGGTTGCTGCAGTAGAGTCAGGAGGAGATTCAGAACTGCTATAATCAGGAAGGTTAACTGTTAAGTCTCACAGGAAAATGGTGGGACCTGTGTTAAGGAGGAAAACTCTGCTTGTAGAAAAAAGCAGAGAATGGGGCATCTGCTGACGAGCAGATCTAACTTGTTGGTAGTTTGGGGTAGCTTATTATATAAAGGGTTTTAAATAGGCAAGGATATGGGTATAAATTCCACTCACACGATTGCAACAGCTTTGAAAGAGCTGTTGAAGAGTAATGGTGTGAGCGCTAATATAGTTAGTAATTAAAGGTTATACAAGGATGAGGTTTTTAACTTCATGTCCAATTTTTTTGGCTCTTAAGGAGCTGCTACATTAAGGTTTTTCTCTGAGTCCACTCTGCTTGCTAGCAGTTGAAGAGATAGATGGATTAAAAGCAGCCAAGAGGGGCAGAGTCAGTAATTACGTTTTGTTTCAATATTGTGCCTATTGCCCCACCCATCTGTATTGCCAGCCTGGTGAGGGCATCTGTTCTAAGCCACCGGACAACACAAAAGTATGGAAGAGAGTCTGGCGTGAGCTGTGTCCTAGTGTGCTGCTGGCTTTTCCAGTTTTTCAAGATAACCAGGGCAAAGGTCTCATGAGTTTTAGATTTTAAGACAGAGAAATCCCTGGCAGAGTCTGTCTTCACTTATGGCACTTCTGCGTCTATTACAGTAGCACAGGTTGAGGCATTGAGTAGATGTGTCTTGATGCCTAGTAATTGGAGTAGCTTAGCAAAAGCTTGTCTCATTCCTGGGCAATATTTAGACTGGAAGTCAATTGTGACTGATCTGGCACATAGATAATCCCGGGAGAATGCTGCCAATGTGCAGCCAGCATGGAGTGCAGATATGCTGTTAGGGCAGGGACAATGGGTAAATAATCAGACAGTATATCCTGTGGAAGTTTATACTCAAATAAACACCATCAATATTAGGGCTTGGTGAGCCCTCCCCAATAAGGGGGAGGTCTCAGGGAACCTAACCAAAATAATACATGGCAGCACTGAACCATTTTCCGACTTTGTAGCTCAAATGATGGATGGAGCAGGACACATTTTTGGTGATGTGGAAACTGCACTGCCACTAGTAAAGCAATTAGTTCATGAGCAGAGTACAAGAGAGTGCAGGATGGCCACTGCACCTGTATGGGTACCTCAGTGGCCTCTATCGAAAGAAAAATTAGATGCAGCCCCTTCTATGGAATTGTTAGAATTAGCGTTAAGTTTGTTAACCAAGGAATTAAAAGATACAGATTTATTTATTGCTCCAGAGAAGATACAGAAGGGAGGAGCTACTGAATTTTTAGGAGCTATTATTCAGAATGCCCATGTTAAACCATGAAAGGTAGAAATTAGGACCAATTTTTTAAGGAATTTACATGATTTTCAAACATTGCTTGGAGATATAAATTGGATTCGGCCATATTTGAAATTAACTCGCTTTGAGCTTAAACCCTTATTTGATATTTTAGAGGGAAACCCAGACCTTAATTCCCCAAGCCAACTAACCCCAGAGGCTCACATAGCACTTCCAAAGGTAGAGCAAGCAATTACTAGGGCACAGTAGGTGCGCTGTGATGAATCCAATCCCATTTGGATGTGTATCCTCCTGACATTAGGCTTTCCTACTGGTGTTCTTTGGCAAGAAGTGCCTCTACTGTGGATTAATTCTAAATCCACAGGGATGAGAACTTTGCCCCACTATCCATCCATGACAGTTGAGGTTGAGTTATTAGGCATTAAACAATCTATTACATTTTTTGCCAAGACAACTGACCGGCTTATAGTCCCTTATACAAAAGAACAAGTAGAGATATTGACTGCCACCACCTCAGAATGGGCTATATTGGTTTGTGCCTTTTCTGGTACAATTGATAATCATTTGCACAAGAGTGAACTTTTAAGATTCGCAGTTCAGAAGACTGTGGTGTTCCCTCAGATCACGTGGGAGCAACCATTGAGCAATGCCTTAACCATCTACACAGATGTGTCTAAGACTGGGAATGGAGCCTAAATGGTGCAAGGAGGCTTACCTGTAACTGTTGAGTGCCGTCCAAATGCTCCCCAAATAGTAGAATGCCAAGTAGTTTTAGAGGTTTTTAAATATTTTCCTGAGTCTTTCAATTTGTTATCTGATTCATCATATGTGGTGAATGCTGTTAAAATTTAGAAATTGTTTCCTATATGAAACCCTCTAGTATGGTAGCCTCACTTTTCGCAGGAATGAGAGGTGAGATTTTGCATGGATCCAATTCCTTTTATATTACCCATATCTGAGCTGACTCTTTGTTACCTGGTCCTATGGCAAAAGACAATGAACAAGTTGATCTGGCAATGTGCGCTTTTGTGGCATTGATCTCAGAATCACAAGTGCGAGAGATTCATAGCTCATACCATGTTTCATCTGCTGTTTTAAGAACTAAATTTAAAATTTCTAGGGAGATAGCTAGGAATATTGTGAAAAGCTGTTCTGCTTGTGTGGAATTCTTGCCTGCTCAGAAAATAGGAGTTGATCCCAGAGGCATTTTTTCCACTTGAGATTTGGCAGATGGATGTTACCCATGTTCCATCCTTGGAAAGCTTCAGTATGTGCATATCTCTATTGATACATGTTCTGGGGTAATGCATGCTACACCTCTTTCTGGGGAAAGGGTTCACAATGTCATTACCCAGTGCCTTGCAGCTTGGGCCGCTTGGGGCCTGCCCAATACACTGGAAACAGACAACGGGCCAGCCTATGCATCTAAGAGTTTTGCCTCATTTTGTCACAAAATGCAAGTGAAACATATCACAGGCCTGCCCTATAATTCACAAAGGCACGGGATAATAAAGCGTGCACCTCGTATGCTCAAGGTCTTCCTGCAAAAACCAAAAGGGGGAATAGCTGAGAATTGCACCCCAAAACAAAGGCTCTCTTTTGCTTTATTCACTATAAATTTTCTAAATTCAAATGATATCAAGGAAACCACTGCCAAACGTCATATGACATCAGAACCCAACAATCAAGGCAAAATTTTGTGTTAAGATGTACTTTCTAATCGATGACAAGGTCTGGATCGCATTACCGTTCGGTCCAGGGGATCTTTATGTGTTTCTCCACAGAATCATGAGCCAGTCTTTTTGCCATCAAGATTGATGAGACGCATTGAGTACTACTATTAGGATGATGCTGATATGGATACCCCTGACCGTCTTCCCCTGATTCAGATGGAAAGTGAGAATTGGTCTATAGAGGTCAAAAAGATTGTCCTCATGCAAAAATTCCAAATCGCATGTTTGAATGCTACAAGATTGGAGCCTGTTACACTTGGAGACTTTACTTCTTGGCTTACTTCTGCCCTTTCCTTTTTCAAGGAGTGTGTGGGAATGGGAACCTTTGTAGTCTGCTGTTTATTTGAGATTGTTTTTTGCCTCTGGCTGGTTTGCTGTATTCACATCAGAGCGTGTTGTGAAAAGGTCCTACTCACTCAGGCACTCTTGGCTGTAGATTCATGGCACTCCCCCATAGCCTGGCTCTCTGCCCTTAGTGCCTTGTAATGATTACCCTTGCACAGAGATGCTTTAGCTGCTATTGCACATCTATGGGAAATCATTCTCCTCTGAGACGGTCTTTGCACCCTGCCACCCTCACTGACCTTGCATGTATCAAGGTATCTCAGGGATCCTGGCAGCAGGAAACAGGCTTAGTGCAGTGGGCACATCATGAGGTGAACAACTGTATGGCCTATATCCTGTCTCTGCCATTAGAAAAACAAAAGGGGGAGATGTAGGGTGTGGTTGGCTCTTGCACAAATGGTTGGAACCAAGTTATTGTATCTCTGCCGCTTATGCTAATTAAGCATCAAGTAGTGACCTATCCGATGTTATCCATCAATATGCTACTGAGGTAGTACTTTGGACCTATCACCAGGTCTATGCTAATGAGGTATTACTTTGGACCTATCACCAGTTATATGCTAATGAGGCTTTACATTTTGAACCCATCACACACATTTCATTATCCATGCCCACTTTGACAGAGCACACCCACTTTGAAGCATGATGTCCACACCAAGCCATGCCAACTTTGACGGAACACACACACTTACACTGTCCATGCCCACAATGGCTGACCAGGCCCTCTTCTGGCCTCATTTGAACACATGAGTTTTTCTCTGCAGCTGGAAAACACACGTTTCCTTCCACAGAGCATTAATAGAGATATTGCTTCCTCTATCTTTTGAACAGATGTGTTTTTTTCTTCAATGTCAATACACATGTTTTCTTACACAGAGTCATAATAGAGATATTGCTTTCTCTCCTCGATTGAACTCATGAATTTTTCTCTTCAGCATTAGTACAAATATTTTCTTAAACACAGCATTAAGAGAGATGATGCTTCCTCTCCTCCTTTGAACACATGTGTTTTTCTCTTTAGTGGCAATACTCACGTTTGTTTACAAACAGCATTAAGAGAGATGTTGCCTCCACTCCTAGATTGCACAGGTCTTTACTCTTCAGCATCAATACACACATTTTCTTACACAGAGCATGAAGAGTAATGTTGAGTACTCTACTTTTTTAAAAACATGTATTTTCTCTTCAGCGTCAATACACAAATATTCTTACACAGAGCATTAAGAGGGATGTTGTTTCCTCTCCTCCTTTGAACATATGTATTTTTCTTTTCAACGTCAATACTCATGCTTGTTTACAAAGAGCATTAAGAGAGATTTTGTCTCCACTCCTAGTTTGCACATGTATTTACTCTTCAGCGTCAATACACGTTTTCTTACACAGAGAATTAAGAGTGATGTTGAGTCCTCGACTTTTTAAAAAACATGTGTTTTCTTTCAGCGTCAATACACATGTTTTCTTACACAGAGCATTAAGAGAGATGTTGAGTCCTCTAATTGATTAAACACATGTGTTTTTCTCCTCAAGTTCAATACACATGTTTTCTTACATAGAGCATTAAGAGAGATGTTGCCCCCTCTCCTCATTTGAACACATGTGTTTTTGTCTTCAGTGTCTATACGCATGTTTTCTTACACAGAGCATTAAGAGAGATGTTGCTTCCTTTCCTTCCTTGAACACATGTGCTTTTGTCTTCAGTGTCCATACACACGTTTTCTTACAAGAGCATTAAGAGAGATGTTGGGCCCTCTCCTTGTTTATACAAAGGTGTTTTCATCTTCAGAGACAATGCACATGTTTTCCTACACAGAGCATTAAGAGAGGTGTTGCTTCCTCTCCTTAATCTAACACATGATTTTTCTCCTAAACATCAATACACATATTTTCTTACACAGAGCATTAAAAGAGATGTTGCTTTCTGTTCTCATTTATCACTTATGATTTTTTATTCAGCCTCCATACACACACTTTGTTAAACAGAGCATTAAGATAGATGTTGCTTCATTTGAACACAATTTTTTTCTGCTCTGCATTAATACTCACTCTTTTATAGAGCATAAATGAGATGTAGCTTCCTCTCCTCATTTGAACACATGTATTTTATTTTCAATGTCAATACACATGTTTTCTTACACAGAGCAATAAGAGAGATGTTGCATTCTCTCCTTGTTTGAACACATGCATTTTTCTCTTCAGCATCAGTACAAACATTTTTTTACACACAGCATTTAGAGAGATGTTGCTTCCTCTCCTCATTTGAACACCTGTGTTTTTTTCTTCAGTGTCAATACTCACATTTGCTAATGAAGAGCATTAAGAGAAATGTTGCCTCCAGTCCTAGTTTGCACAGGTCTTTTTCTCTTCAGCGTCAATACACATGTTTTCTTAAACAGAGCATTAAGAGAGATGGTGAGTCCTCTACTTCTTTAAACATATGTGTTTTTCTCTTAAGCGACATTACAGATGTTTTCCTACATAGAGCATTAAGAGAGAAGTTGCTTCCTTTCCTTGTTTGAACAAATGTGTTTTTGTATTCAGCATCAGTACAAACATTTTCTTAAACACAGCATTAAGAGAGTTGTTCCTTCCTCTCCTCCTTTGAACACATGTGTTTTTCTCTTCAGCCTCAATACTCACTTTTGCTTAATCTAACACATGTGTTTTTCTCCTAAACATCAATACTCATGTTTGCTTACAAAGAACATTAAGAGAGATGGTGGATCCACTCCTAGCTCGCAAACGTCTTTTTCTCTTCAGCTTCAATACACACATTTCCTTACACAGAGCATTAACAGAGATGTTGAGTTCTCTGCTTGTTTAAACATGTGTGTTTTTCTCTTCAGCATCAATACACATGTTTTCTTACACAGAGCATTAAGAGAGATGTTGTTTCCTCTCCTTTTTTTAACACTTGTGCTTTTGTCTTCAGCATCTATACTCATGTTTTCTTACATGGAGCATTTAAAAAGATGCTGATTCCATCCTCATTTGAAAACATGTGGTTTTCTCCTCAGAGACCATACACACATTTTCTTACACAGAGCATTAAGAGAGATGTTGCTTCCTTTCCTTGTTTGAACACATGTGTTTTTGTCTTTATCGTCAATACACACATTTTCCTACATGAAATATTAGAGATTTTGAGCACTCTCATTGTTTAAACACAGGTTTTTTTAAGTCTTTAGCGTCCATACACATGTTTTCTTACACAGAGCATTAAGAGAGCTGTTGCTTCCTCTCCTTAATCTTACACATGTGTTTTTCTCCTAAACATCAAGACACATGTTTTCTTACACAGACCCTTAAGAGAGATGTTGCTTTCTGTTCTTGTTTCATCACAATATTCTTTTCTTCAATTTTTATACATTACACTATTTTACACAGAACATTAAGACAGATGTTGCTCTCTTGCTTCGTTTGAACACATGTGTTTTTCTCTTCTGCATCAATACAAGCTCTCTTTCACAGTGCATTTAGAGAGATGCTGCTTACTCTCCTTGATTAAACACATGTATTTTTATCTTCAGCGTCGATACTCGCATTTTCATAAACAGACCAATACTAAACATATTAATTCCTATACTCTTCACTTTGACAGGCCACGCCCAGGTTGACTTACCACACCCAAACAAGGCCACACACACTTTGACTTGCCAAGGCCACTTTGAGTGACCACAGCCACACCAGATCACAGCCACGTATTCTGACCATGCCCTCACCAAGCCTTGCTTACTTTGACTGAATTAGACCACTTTGACTGGCCACACACACATTGACTGACCATGCTCATGCCAGGCCATGAGTACTTTAATTAAACAAGCCCACATTCACCAAGTCCAGTTTGGCTTATGATGCACACAGAATACCACGCCCACTTTGACCAACCATTTCAACGTTGACTGGCTACCCCTACTTTGAGAGAACTCACCCTCTTTGACTGTCCATGGACACTTTGAAAATGGCTTCAAAATGCCACGCTTTCTTTGATTGACCACAACCACTTGGACTGACCGTGCACACACCAAACTATGCAAAATTTTACTGGCCATGGCCACTATGAATATCCACTTCCAAACAATATCATGCCTACTTTGACCGGCCATGCAAAATTGGACTGGCCACGACCACTTTGACTCACCATGCCCTCACAATACCATGCACATTTTGACAGACCAAGCACAAGTTACCGAACACACACAATTTAACTGGCCACGCCCTTGTTGACAGACCACACCCATTTTGACTGACCATGCAAACTTTGTCTGGCCACGCCCACTTTTGTGTTCCATACCCAAACCAAGCCATGCCAACATGGACTGGTCATGCCCACCGTGATTGACCTTGCCCACATTACCTGGCAAAGCCAATGTTGACTGAAAACGCCCACACAAAGCCACGCCCACTTAGACTGAACTCGCCCACTTTGATTGTCCACGGCCACTGTGACCATGGCCACAACATGCAAAGCCTTCTTTGATTGACCACACCCACTTTGACTGACCACGCACACACCAAACCATGCACAGTTTGACTGTCAATGGCCACTTTGAATGACCACGACCAAAACAGGCCACTCCAACTTTGATTGATCACGAACACACAAGGACACAACCACTTTAATTGACCAAGCCAATTTCAACAGGCCGTGCACACTTTGACTGACCACAACTACAACAGGTCACAGCCCTTTGTCTGACCAAGTCCCCACACCAAGGCATGCGTACTTTGACTGCACAAGGCCACTGTGACTGGACATAGACACTTTGACTGACCATGGCCACAACATGCCTGGCCCACTTAGACTGAATGCGCTCACAACAGGCCATGAATACATTAATTAAACAAGCTCATATTGACTGTACATATGCACATTTCATGTCCATGCCTACTTTGACAGACCACACCAATTTTGACTGACCATACAAACTTTGACTGGCCACGCCCATTTTGGTGTTCCATGCCCAGACCAAGACATGCCAAATTTACTGAACACACCCACTTAGATGGATGACGCCCACAATGGCTGACCACTCCGTTTCCTGGCCTCATTTGAACATATGTGTTTTTCACTTCAGCCGGAAAACACATGTTTTCTTCCACAGAGCATTAATATAGATGTTACTTCCTCTATCATTTAAACAGATGTGTTTTATTCTAAAACATCAATAGTCACGTTTTCCTACCCAGAGCGTTAAGGGAGATGGTGCTTCCCCTCCTACTTTGAACACATGATTTTCACTTTAGCATCAATACTCACGTTTGCTTTCAAAGAACATTAACATAGATGTTGCATCCACTCCTATTTTTCTCATGACATTTTCTCTTCAGGGTCAATACACACATTTTCTTACACAGATCATTAATAGAGATGTTCAGTCCTCTACTTGTTTAAACACATGTGTTTTTCCCTTCAGCGTCAATACACATTTTCTTAAATAGAGCACTAAGAGAGATGTTTCCACTCCTCCTTTGAACATATTTATTTTTCTCCTCATCGTCAATACACACATTTTCTTACACAGAGCATTAAGAGAGATGTTGTTTCCTATCTTAGTTTGAACACATGTGTTTTTGTCTTCATCATCTATACACATGTATTCTTACATAGAAAACTAAGAGAGATGTTGCTTCCACTCCTCCATTAAACAATTTATTTTTCTCCTCATCGTCAATACACATGTTTTCTTACACAGAGCATTAAGAGAGATGTGGTTTCCTCTCCTCATTTGAACACATGTGTTTTTGTCTTCAGCCCCTATACACATGTTTTCTTACATAGAGCATTAAGAGAGATGTTGCTTCTACTCCTTGTTTGAACACATTTGTTTTTCTCCTCAGCATCCATAG